>CM057100.1:25785014-25995014 GCA_029959045.1 Taenioides sp. WSHXM2023
TAGTAAAAGAAATTATACTGTGTGCTTCTTGTAAACTTTTAACTCTTGTATTATTGGAAGCTTATGAACTTAAAGTTACCTTGAGTGAATTGGTCACTCAAGGTGACTAATTAGGATGTTAGTAATGCAAAAAGTAAGTGAGGAATAACTTTGAACCACTGCAATCACTTTAAGATGGTAAAAATCAGGTACATCGCCTTCAAAAGTTGATGAAGTCATGCACTTTTTTGATTTAGTATAACTGAAATTATTGAGTCAAAGGTATATTAATGTATTGATACTTTGCAGTGTCATCACGCTGGGGGTCTGCTCCATGTATCCCTATGGTGCAGTGTTCAGCAGTTACCGTGGTGACACAACAATTAGCACATTAACACTGTCAAAAAAGTTTTAGGATAGTCTGAAAACTGAAGAAAAAATACAAAATGGATTTAAACAGCACATTTTCAGGTGCCTGTGATCAATCCGATTGTTCATGGTCCTGTTTAGGAGTTTGATTTTCAACAAAAAGGAGAGTGACTAACTGAAAAACTGTTGGCTGATGCTGGCTAGCTTGTGACTGCAATTTTATGAGAGATATTTGTTTAACGGCAGCTCACCTGCTGTAGTTCAGTTCTTTACAGTCAGATTATGTTAAAACAAAGCTCATATAAAGTCTAACTTGAGTAATAGAGCTTCAGACAGAGCAATGCCTACAGTTAGCATCACACCCCCAGGGAATTTTGATGGTGGTCCTGTTTGTGCAGAGTCCGATGTGGAGGTGAAGGCGGAGCTGGGTGAGGACACGGGGCTGGGGGAGGAGGACCTGGTCGCCGTGTCGTACATGGGAGACGAGCTCGATCTGGAGACGGTGGGAGACATCATCGCCATCATCGAGGAGAAGGTAAAATGTGAAGATTTCATAGCTATACAAGATTTTGGCATATCTCAGAGCTTCACAGTCTATTTTCTTGTTCAATATTAAAGCTATGTGACATTTTAAAGGTCCCATATTACGATAATTTCTGATCTTTGTTATGATGTTGTTTCCTCATCACAAACACATCTGGAGTTGTGTTTTGCTTCATTCACACATGTTTAAACACACAAACCCTGCATATTTAGCCTGAGTTCTTCTCTCAAACAGAAAATACTCTGTAACACCTTTGATGTGGTTATACAGGAAGTTCTCCACGGTGTTTTTAAACTCCATACACCTTCACTAGAATCATCTGGATAATTTCAGCCCTGGAATTGGCATTCTCTACTGAAAAGACATCACAAGGCGGAACGGGGCATTTTGAGCTTTGGAGATGTAGACAGACTAATAATAAGTGATGACTCAAACAAAACTCAACTCCAGGTCTGTTTTTGATGAGGCAACGACATTCTAACATGACTTAAACTCACAAGAGTCAATTTTGCGTAATATAGGACCTTTAAATTTTTAGGTTTGAAACAAGACCACGGTTAAGTTTTTTGTACTGTATTTCTTCTTCTATTTCTGCCTAATCATAAATCTTTGTTCTTATGTTTTAACTTTTGTGTGTGTATGTGTTTCTCAGCTCTTTCTTTATTTAAGTATATTATCCTAACAATGCAGATATTTGGAAAATGTTCTTAAATTAAAAATAATAAATGTGTATTCTTGTCTATAGGTGGATGACTCTGTGGAGGCGCTGGATGCTGCTGCAGTCGAAGCCGCTCTGTCTCTGTGTGAAGAGGCCCACGCTCTGCCCGGACCCTGGGACACACAGCCCTCGGACCACCCCCAAGTCCCAGTCCAGGACCCCAGCCAGGACCCTCCCCCCGGGGCTGCTATGACAACCACAAGCACCCAGACAACAACAACATCGAACGTAGACGCCACGCTCCAGCCTGAGACCAAGACAGAGGGGCAGGTGAAGAGAGAGAGCGAAGGAGCAGAGGTGACAGGAAGTGATGTCACCCCCGAGCACGGACAGACAGGAAGTGAGGTCATGGAAGAGGGCGGGGCAGAAGGGAAAGAGGTGGCGGAGGCGACGGTGAAGAGTGAAGGGGAGGAGTGGAGCCAAGCAGAAGCAAACCCGCCATGTTTAGGTCTGTTGTTATAAAAGGGTAAATTAAAGGTCCTATATTACACAAAACTGACCCTTTTAATGAACTTTTATTTGTTAGAATGTTGTTACCTCCTCAAAAACATACCTGGAGTTGTGTTTTGTTTCAGTCACACATGTCTGAGTAACCCTTCATGACATCACCTTGTGATGTCATGAAGTGGTAGTTTTCATGTTAACAGCTCCTTTTACCTTTAGTTCAGTCGAGATTGTCAATTCCAGGGCTGGAATTATCCAAATGATAGTGAAGGCGTATGGAGTTTAAGAACATAGTCAAGCACTTCCTGTATTACCACATGACATCACAAAGTGGAACAGAGTGTTTTCAGTCTGAGAGAAGAACTCAGCCTAAATATGCAGGTTTTGTGTGTTAAACATATGTGAATGAAACAAAACACAAGTCCAGTATATTTGTGATGAGGAAACAACATTATAACATAGATTAGAAAACACTGTAATATGGGCCCTTAAATTATAAGATGGTGGTTTAAATGTTAATAATCTTTCTCTTTCTGTAGATTCTGAAGACAGCTCTGTGTCGGGAAGAGAGTCAAAGGTAACGTGCGTTTTAATTTATTAAGGAATACGACCATAGAAATACAAATTATTGGCAAAAATGTTGATGTACAACTAGGACAACTTAATTAGGGAGAAAAATCCAAATAGTCACAAATTATCTGGTGTGAAAAAATGAAATCACAACAAAATTTTGGGGGGTATTATACTTTTTGCCATATTCTTCAGAAAATTACCAACATACTAAATAAAAGAAAATATTAATGATCAAGGAATAAACATGTATGTATAAACTGTATATATAAATGGACATGGCTAACTCACTAGCCACTGTGTTCCAAATAGAAAGTGAACATGGGGGAGCTTCCGGCTCCATCGACTCTGGTTCCAGTTTGTATTGAAAAATTGTCACTCCTCTCTCTAACTGCTGCTGTCAGGCTCCTCCTTTTAGTCTTAAAATGTCTCCACTAACCCTCTCTACATGATCCTGGTGTTCTTATATTTTGTCCATAAATAAATTCCTGGTCCTGGAACTCGGCTCCAAATTCGCTCCTATAACTGATGGTCTCAGTGAGCGCCACACTCCCTTAGTTCACTTCTTTATACAGTCTATGGGAACAAAGAATTTAAAAAAAGTTTAAAAAAATCACTCCTTTTTAAAGGCGCACTATGAAACTTTTTGGTTGAGGGTCCATCCCCTGCTTGTTTCTATTCTGTGTGATTGTTCTGCCTGCAGTGTTCCATAGCATTACATTAAACAGCTTTACTTACATTTATTCAATTACAGGTGGTTTTATAGCTCAAAAATACGTAGAAAACAGGCATTCTGACTGTGAGCGGGGTCGCCTCTCCACACAGTTTACCTGTAATTTGGTCTCGTTTGGTTTCCATGAAGATAGAAAGGTTAAATACTGTACTGTGAAACATTCCAGACAAAGCAATAACATCTCCATAGAGAAAAGCATTTGACGGACCCTCCACCAGAAAAGTTACACATTGCACCTTTTAAAGTGTCCCCTGTGTTGTCTGTAGGAGGTGAAGGAGGAGGAGGCGTGCAGTGAGGCGGACCCTGACGACGGCTGTGAGCTGAAGGAGGAGGCCGCAGATGGGTCGTACCTGTCGGAGGTGGAGCCGGCAGCGTCCGAGAGCGAAGATGGATACGGCACCAACTCCCAGAGATACACCGCCGACTCGCTCGCCAGCAGCCCCGCCTCCTCCTCTCAACTGTAAGAGCTTTTGTCATAGAGAGTTTATGCACTGACGTCATTTTGTCTGAGTGACAGTGACGCAGAACTACGGGCAACTCAACAGACAAAATGTGTTTCTTTGCTTCTTTTGGCCTAATTTTTGTCCGTGGAGCTGTTGCTTTTTCTTGACAATAATTATTTCCTCAGCACACAGATTCAAAAAACATGGTATTTAAGGAGAGAAATGTTCAGTTCAGCTGTGTCTGATCCAAAGTCTTTATCAGTGTTAAATGTGAGTATAGTCTGCAGTGTCCCAGTTGTTAAGCTTTAACTGTTCTACCTGTGTTGTAACTCTTAGTTTTTAGCTGAATATTATTGAATATAGGATTAAAGTTGTAACGTTGGGACCAAAAGGCAGTAGTACACCCTGCACAAAATCAAATAAAATCAAAGTTTATTACAGCATTTTGGAAAATACTGTAACACTGTGTAGATGAGTCCTGAGTCAATGAAAATGAGGCTGATGACCCTGTTTTTTCTGCTCCTCAGCGTAAAATCTGCTGAAACGGAAACAAACCAGAGCATGAATGTAAATGTGCGACCTCAGAAAACCATTACTGTCTGTCTCTGAGCTCTGCATCCTCTCTATGTGCTGATACAACACTTAAGACTGTACCAGGGAGACTTAAACTAAACCAAGAGACAAAAGGATGGCTAAAACAGGGCTAAACCAGGGCTAAACCAGGGCTAAACCAGGGCTAAACCAGGGCTAAACCAGAGCTAAACCAGAGCTAAACCAGGGCCAAACCAGGGCTAAACCAGGGCTAAACCAGGGCTAAACCAGAGCTAAACCAGAGCTAAACCAGGGCTAAACCAGGGCTAAACCAGGGCTAAACCAGAGCTAAACCAGGGCTAAACCAGGGCTAAACCAGAGAGTAATGTGTGACTTCTGAATACCATTACCATCTGTCTCTGTGCGCAGCAAACTCTGTGCTGATATACAAACTGAACTAGTAAAAGTTTTACAAGTATGCCCAATGACAAAGGATAATTTACAATAATTTCCATTTAATCGGTTAAAATGGAACAATGTACAAAATAAGACTCAACATGGACAAGTCTTATTTTGAAGAGGTATAACAAGGCTTCTACAAGGATGGAAACGAAGCATATACAGGATTAAAGTCAGGAGTTAACAATGTCTTAACCAGAATTTTATCTTGAGCACCACAACTTGATCCTAATGTAATTTTTTTCCGGTATTGTTGCTGTGTTTTCAGGTCGACGTGTGGTGAGGACCAGGAGGCTGTGCAGGCTCAGAAGATCTGGAAAAAAGCCATAATGTTGGTGTGGAGGGCAGCGGCCAATCACAGGTGAGAAATGAAGACACCATCAACGGCAATTCTTAATAATAATAGTTGGGAATGCAATGACAAAATATAGCACTTATTTAAAGGTCCTATATTATGCAAAATGTACTCTTGTGACCTTTAAGCCATGTTATAATATTGTTACCAACTCTAAACATACCCGGAGTTGTGGTTTGTTTTGATGTTTGAGTAACCCTTCATCTTGTCTACATCTCCAAAGCTCAAAATGCCTCGCTCCACCTTGTGATGTCATGAAGAGGTGGTTTTCCTTTACCTTTGGTTTAGTAGAGTTGGGCAATTCCTGGGAAATTATCCAAATGATTCTAGTGAAGGTGTATGGAGTTTATAAACACAGTGGAGCACTTGCACAACATAGAACAGTGTGTTTTCTGTTTGAGAGCAGAACTCGGCCTGAATAGGCAGGGTTTACTTAAATGTTGTTTTACCCACAGAGAAATTGATCAGTAGTAAAATTTACGTTGGAAACAAATTCCCTGTAGTGTAGTACATTCTAGAGTTGAATCATCTACAGTTTGAGTTTTAATGTTCAAAATATAACCTCATTAAACTTTCTTTGGTTCATCTTTGTCTCTGCCCCTTTCAGATATGCCAGTGTGTTCCTGCAGCCAGTGTCAGACGATATTGCTCCAGGATACCACAGCATCGTCCACAGGTGAGGCCTGAGGATACGTTATCAGAGAATTAACAGATTATTTTCAGAAGTGACAGAAAATTCTGAAAGTGCATCATTTTAACAAGTTCAAGCAGTTGCTTGTACTGTTGGACACAGGGGTGTCCAACCTTTTTCTTCCGGTGAGCTACCTTTACACGATGCTAGAGAACTACTTATTTTAGCAGTTGCAAGAAATTTAATAGATGTATGGTAAGCCTTGATGTACAGTTAAATGCCTATAAAACATAAACCATTATCCATTTATAGTGCAGAGTTAGGAATCGAGTTAGGCATCAGAATGATTTTACATTTACAATGGTAATTAAGCATATTTTAGTCATACAGCACAATGCGTATAATCCCTGGGTGAGCTACTTGGAAGGGGGTGAAGAGCTACAGATTAGAGACTCCTGCTTTAACAGTGCATCAACATGTGACGAATGTTTAACACCCAGTAGTGTCAAAAGTCTTGACATTAACTCATTAACTCCATAAAGTTGTTATGCTCATATTCTCATGTTTACTGTTAATAAAATGTCGTCAGTTGAGGTGTGACGACACAAGCCCCATTTCTATTGAATTCCCATACTTAACAGCATGTCTGCTCTGTACTTGCTATTACTCCAAAAAAACATCTGACTTCAGATATACACACAAGGTTAGAAAAGTCACTTGGCCATTTTTAAACAATAAAATCACTGAAAATCAGCTGCTTTCAAATTTCACTATACAGTTCAACAGTTTTGAATAGTAAGTCAACAGACCCATTTCTATTCAATATTGAGGTTTACAATGAACAAATTGTGGAAATAATACTCTACATATGTTATATTCAATTACTGAATACCTGAAAAACCATATGATGACTGCCTTCTCCCCTGTCCCGCCTCAGACCCATGGACCTGTCGGCCATAAAGAAGAACATAGAGTCTGGAGTGATCAGGACCACAGCGGAGTTCCAGAGGGACATAATGTTGATGTTTCAAAACGCCGTCATGTACAACTCCTCGGACCACGACGTGTATCACATGGCCCTGGAGATGCAGCGTGACGTCCTGGAACACGTGCAGCAGTTTCTGGCCACGCAGCTGATCATGCAGACCTCCGAGAGCGCCATCTCCGCCAAGAGTCTGAGAGGGAGAGAGGGGGTGAGGAAGCCCGGAGAGCCCCCAGAGAAGGTACAGAGAGGGGTCAGTGGGACTATAGGCTTCCATTAAAACATTAGAACATTAAAGGGCCCATATTACGCTATTTTCTGATCTATGTTATAATGTTGTTTCCTTGTCAAAAACAGACATGGAGTTGTGGTTTTTTTACTTTCTACATTTTATATACAAACAGAAGACATGAACTATATGAAGCAAGATGTATGGAATTATGAAGTAAAGAAAAAAGTTAATAACTACTAAATATTTTTTGACAAAGCAAAGGTTGGTGACTTTGAGGATTTGAATATAAAATATATTTAACATTTGTTAGTTATTTACCTTTTTAGTTTGCTACATAACTCCTTGTATTTTCACTTAATATAACGTATGTCTTCTGTGTGTATATAAAATGCAGAAAGTAGTAAACATACAGAAAAAAACACTGCAGTAATAGTAGTGTAGTAGTCAGTGTTGTAACAGTAATATCATTTCACGTTTCCAGTGTTACATAAGAGCTGAAAGTACCATGTGACCGAGGTAAACTGCTGAGTCATGTTTGCGTCATGAGACGAGACTCTGACTTGAGCCGAGTCACGTCCTGTTGAGCCGAGTCTGTCTCATGGATGTGCACGTTTCATTTTAACTCTCACCACTTCTGTGCTGTGTTCACACACTCTGTCTCTCTCTCTCTTTCTACCAGTTTGCCCTGCTGAGCCCTGTGTAACCTTCTCTCTCTTCTCTCTCTCGTTCCTCTCTTCACCTCTCTGCCCTGCTGAGCTCTATGTAACCTTCTTTCTCTCTTCTCTCTCTATTTCCTCTTTTCACCTTTCTGCCCTGCTGAGCTCTATGTAACCTTCTTTCTCTCTTCTCTCTCTATTTCCTCTTTTCACCTTTCTGCCCTGCTGAGCTCTATGTAACCTTCTCTCTCTCTCTCTTTCCTCTCTTCACCTCTACCCTGTTGAGCCCTCTGTAACCTTCACTCACTCTCTCACTCACTCGCTCTCTCTCTCTCTGTTTTTCTTTCTCTCCACTAATCTGTCCTGTTCAAACCTGTGCTGTCTCTCTCTCCACCTCTCTATCTTTCCCTCAGTTGAGCCATGTGTAGCCTGTTCTCTCTTCTCTGTCTCTCTCCCTCTCTCCCTTTCTCCCCTGTGGAGCCTTGTTCTCCCCTCTCTCTCAGCCTCTTTCCTTGTTTAACCTTCTTTCTTTCTAATTTCAGATTTATTTGTTTGGACCTCAACATCACAGTCTCTCCTCTTCTCTCTTTTTCTCCCTGAGTGTCCCTCCCTCTCCCCCTCTCCCTCTCCTCTCAGTTGTTCCTTGTTTAACCTCCCTCTCTCCCTCTCTCTCTCCTCGTGGCTGTTTGTCAGGACTGTGTTCCAATGGCCTCTCCTGCTTTCCTTCTCTCTCTCTTTGTAAGTATCCAGGCTCTGCTCCTCCCTCCACAGAGCTGCTGCAGACCCCCGTCCTACACCCATCTGTGCTTT
This sequence comes from Taenioides sp. WSHXM2023, assembly GCA_029959045.1. Lineage (NCBI taxonomy): Eukaryota > Metazoa > Chordata > Actinopteri > Gobiiformes > Gobiidae > Taenioides > Taenioides sp. WSHXM2023. The sequence continues at coordinate 25,793,471 of CM057100.1, forward strand.
TCATCTTTTATTTAATCTTTATTTTATTATTATCTTTTTGTTTCTGTGCTTTCAAAATGACAAAAATGAACAAAGGTAGCTTGCACAGTGTTGCACAGAAGACGATACTGGCTGTTCAGTTAATGAAGTTAACAGCAATCCACGGGTCCAGAATGATGAAAAAGCCAAAGCCATAGCAATTAACAGTTCAAAACAAATGAATATATCTTTGGGTGGTCAACAGTCCTCAAAATGGCACCATATAACAGGAATGTGAAAATGAATGGGGCTCTTCAGATCAGGGAAGTCTAGATGAATCATCAGTGATGAGTAATCTAGATTATTCACAATGTGATAGTAAGAACTACATAATAAATAATAATTGTGAGAATTTTAGAAGCAAATTGAAGTAATTTCTATTAGAGATGCACCGATCCAAGAGGTTTTTCATTCCTGATACTGATACCGATATCGATACTATAGCTTTAAGTATCTATTGATATCCATGTTAACCGATACCAGAGCAGAAACTGAAAACAGCATTAATTTTCTTTTGAACAAAAACAAAATAAGACAAAACTGATCCAAATATGTTATGTAGCTGTTATTTATCTCCCAAGTAACTACAGAACAGCTTTGTATATAAATTCAAACCGTCTTAAACCCTCTGTAAATATTCTTATTACATAAATTCATTTGTCCAACCAGGATATCAACTGAATCAGTATCTGAAAGCCGATATCTGATCCAGCTAATTTCTCAGTATCTGCGCAGATATCAGATACCGATATTGGATTAGTGCGTCACTAATTTCTATTAAACTTGGGCTCCAAAAAAAGCAGAGCAATTTTTTATCTAGCTTTATCGTTTAGAAAGTTTGATTTCATCAAACTGGTCACATACTAAAGGAATGAAAACCAGATTTCCCACAGTGGAAGTGATTTTCACCATTGTTTGGTCATGGTGTAGTTTGGTCAGTTAATTGTTCTAACTATTTCAGATCCATTATGATCAGTAGTTTAGTGTTTGTTCAGTCTTATCTGTCACTAATAAATCGCAGTATTGATTTGAAAAAGGGCTCAGCTAAGATCAAGATTAATATAAACACAAAATGCCTTAAAGGTGCATTGTGTAACTTTTATGGGGGGAGGGTCCACCACCTGTGAGATATTATTGCTTTGCCTGAAATGTTCCAAAGTATGGCATGAAACGTGTCTGTCTAGCATTTATTCAATTACAGGTGTTTTTATTACTAGAAATGTCTTTAAAAACAGCCATTTTTAGTGTGAGCAGAGTCGCCTCTCCATAAATCTGACCTATAACCTGGCCTAGTGATGCCAACTGCTTGTCTCCATGGAGATAAATGAGTTTAATGCCATACTGTGGGACCTTCTATAACATCTCCGTGGGAATAGGCAACTGGAGGACCCTCTACCAAAAAAGTAACATAGTGCAGCTTTAACCTTTTAACCAGTAGCTCCAGGTCAGTGCATGTGTGAAAGAGCTCACCTGTTATTGTACATTTTTGTGTTTTGACTTTTCATTTGTGATATTAAAAACAGGATTCACAGGCTGCTGAAAACTCATCTTTACTGCACTCGGATCACTCTTTAATTTGATCTATGTTTGTGATTTTTGCATGTTTTAACCAATTTTACTTTTCTTTTAACCGTATTTTTATTTCCTCATTTGCCGAACAAGTTAAGAGACATCCACGTGTTAATATGTGAAGAGAACTTTACGTCAAAGGCTTTTTCTATCCAAACTTTTTAATCATATTTTCTTCAACCCCGTTTTTTATTTTTGTCCTTGCAGGATGGGGGCACAAGGGGGCGTCGCAGTGCCATGGAAGCAGATTTGAAAATGAAGAAGTAGAGTTTTCGCTCTGGCAAAACCAAAACGGGCAAAACCTGGGGCATTCGCTGGTCACTGACTCGTATCGGTCTGTAGGGGGCAGTGTGGAGATCTGCTCAAAAGCGTACATCAGATCGGCACCTTCAGATCTTAATACATAAATATTTGCTTTTCTGTTCGTATTAAATCATTGTCATCCTCCCTCATACTAGTTAGAAATGAATCTACGTACATTTTTTTTGTAGGATGTAAAGTTGCACTGTGTAACTTTTCCTGTTGGAGGTTTGCTACCTGCTTGTCTCCATGGCGATGTTAATGCTTTGCCTGGAATGTTCCGCAGTATGGCATTAAGTGTATCTATTCAGCATGTATTTAATTACGGGTGTATTTATTGCTCAAAAATAAATCTGAAAAACGTGCATTCGTACTGTGAGCTAATTCGCCTCTTCACAGATCTGACATGTAACTTGGCCTTATTGCGTCGCCTGCCTTTTCGCTTGTTTAATGCTGTACTGTGGAACATTCTAGGCAAAGCAATAACATCTCAGACCCTCCACCAGAAAGTTGCATAGTGCATCTTTAAAATAATAAACTACTTTAAAGCAATAATCATAACATCTGTTTCTCCTGAGAATCAAAACACAACGTAAACACTTAAAACTCTTACAATGTCAAATTCAAATCTGTTTACGCCTTTATCTGAAGTCACAGATTGGTCATGTTCATACAAATTGTTAAAACATATCCATTCGTTTCAGTACCATGAAAAATGAGTAGTGTCGCCATAGCAATTAACAATTTATAAATTATATAAATTGAATCCCATATGTTTTGAATGGGAAAAAAAAGTCCTTGAAATGTTGCCTATTACGGGAAGCTGAAATCCAATAAATACTACCTATATAAGGGTGTAACTTGTCTGGAGGGGGTCCGCAGCCTGTTTGTCTCCATGGTGAGGTTTAAATTGTCCACAGTATGGCATTAAACGGATCTGTATTACATTTATTCAACTACAGGTGTTAATTATTGCTCAAAAATATCTTCAAAAACATCAGACAAGTTACACAGTGCGCCTTTAAAAATGTATCTTCACGTAACTTAAATTTTGTGGAGGATTTGTGAACAGAGTTAGACTTTGTGTTTCTTATTTAAATTGTGATCAGTTCTGAGTGACGCCGATCTGATGTATCAAAAAACTCTAGACCTGTTGTTCGATGGGTCTGAGTCTCCAGCCCTACTTCCTGTTTCATTTCCACCAGCGAAGACCGTACAGACCATTCTGTTTCTGCTTAAAATGAAGTAAAAATAAAAATGACGTATTCACCAGCAACTATAGAAGTTAACTAGTGACGGAGTTGATTATTTATATCATAGATGCACCAGTACTGCCACTTACACTGTAACTGGAATGTACTTTTACTCACTCATATCAGACCAATAAAAGCTAAACAAGGTTCGAGACAATATTTAAAACTAACTCTGGAAACATTAACAAATTTACAAAAAAATAATAATAATGAGAAAAATCTATGGTAGCCACTGTTTTGGGCTTTCTATTAATTCATGTTTAATGTTATTTACAAGTAATTTTATTTTATAATCAGAATGGATACAGAACGGCTTTATAATTCTAGTGACGCCTTCTCTTTTATAGGCTGGCATTGTGCTTATAGATGTTAAATAAAGAGGATAATCATTGTAGTAACAAAAAAAATGCTGCAGTCTGTGCTAGGGTCCAATACCCAATCCATCTTTTTTTTTTTCCAGTCCGATTCTTCTATAGCCCTATTAAATCTGAAAGCAGTTTATGTGGCAGTGTTGGTGCGTCTGGACATTTCACTGTAGCTGTAGCTGAGTGTCTGTACATAGGACCTGCCTGTGTATGTGATGTAGAGGAACTGTAGGTTTTGTATCTGTGATGGATAAAGTTTGGTTTGAATAGAGCTACTCATGTTTCTGTTGTACATTTGTTAAATAAAAGATTATTCTTTTTGAGTCAAAGCTGGTGCGGAAACTTTTTATTGTAGTCTACTATTAAACTATTTAATGTGAACATGTAGGCCTAATTTCAATTTATTTATAATTTGCTGAGAATTACATGACTACAGACGCGATATATAACCATAAAGGAAACAAAATAAGCAAAGATGTGCTCGAAAACCTGAAATCTAGTATTTTAAGTACAAATCATTTTATACAAGATGCATATGATTATACCTATTTACTAATTTCTTTTATTAAATCTAAATATACAAGGTTCTATATTATGCTAAATTGACTCTTATAAGGTTTTCATAATGTCCCACTTTAAGACTGAATTGATTTTAAGGTCTTAGAAAATGCTTTTTTAAACCTCACTGAGACTTATGGCACTTATGTACTAGTCTGTGGCCTTTATTCCCTGGAGAGTTTTGCTCCTGTTTTTACAATGGGAGCAGTCTATGTTGCTGAGTCATTTAAATTAGAGTTTTTTTATTGTCACCATTAAGTTGGTAGTAGCTCACGTCACACCACATGACCAGTCCTATCATGTGACAATGCCATTTCGGTATAATTAAATAAAACTAATTTAAACACCTCTTCTACAAGTTTGGATGCTGTAGCCACAATATTGTCAAGTTAAAAGTCCTATATAATACTAAATTGACTCTTGTGAGCTTTAAGACGTGTTAGAATGTTGTTACCTCCTCAAAAACAGACCTGGGGTTGTGTTTTGTTTCATTTACACGTGTTTGATTAATTCTTCATTATTAGTTTATTATTACATCTCCAAAGCTCAAAGTAATATCCAGTTAATATCTGCCTTTTATCGTTTGTTTAGTAGAGATTTGGGGCAATTTCAGGACTGAAATACTTAATTATGTTTAAAAACACAGTGGAGCACTTCCTGTATTACCATATGACATCACAAGGTGGAACAGAAGGTTTTTAATTTGAGAGAACACAGCCTAAATATGCAGAACTCAGGTATATTTGTGATGAGGAAACGTTATAACAGATCAGAAAATATCATAATATGGTCCCTTTAATTTACACTACAAATTTCTCTGATCTGGCCAAGATTTTAAAACTTATATCAGGTTATTCATCTTGTTTTCAGATTTATTTTTTACTTGCTAGTTCTGAATTGGATTAATTCTAGTCTAGAGGTAGTTTATTTTAAGATAACTTGTCAAGTTAAATTATCTTGCTGCATGGACAGATCATTTCACTACTTTTAAGTCATTTTCTAATAGATTTAAGTGTTTATATCTTAAATTTTGGCCAAGCTTTTTTGCTGTGTTTTGCAGAGTTAATCACATTTAATTATTCATCAAAATATGTTTCTGCCTTTATCTGTTGAGGTTTAAGTTGTTTGGTTACTTTTACAGCTCATGTATATTTTAAGTGCGATCAGAATATGATCCTCTTCCATTTTTGAAGATAAGCTAAACTTTATTTGTCCTTTATTTGGAGAAATAACTGTGTGAAGGCTAACACTGATATTAATTTATGAAAATATCTAATAACTTTTTATCCTGCACATATATAGCTTCAGCAAATACCTCTATCTCCCAACATGTCAATCTACTTCTCACTACAGTTGCGTGTTAAATAGAGGCTATACAATGAATTGCTGTTGTTGCTGAAAAATTAATTTCCTTCGGGATAAATAAAACATCTAGAGTAGGAATGCATTTGTTTCATAGGATTCCCCATTAACTGCCCATTTGGCCACGAGTCTCCCTCTCTTTACGGATTATACAATAGAAAGTAGAGATTCATTACAATACCAAGACTAAAAACCATACCACAAGTATAATGGTTGCATATTTAGAAATTAACACAACTCAGTAAATAGTGTAAAAGAATTTTATTGTGAGCTTGAGCTTTACCTCTTCAAAAAAAATACCTGAAGTTGCGTTTAGTTTCTTTCACACGTTTGAGTAACCCTTTATTATTAGTCTGTCTACATCTCTAAAACTCAAAACACTCTGTCCCACCTTGTGATGTCATGAAGTGGTAATTTTCCAGTTAACAGCTGCCTTTTAACATACAAAAAGGGCAATGGATCCATATGTATGAATAAATTAACAGACAAAACAAAGTGAATAGTGTAAAAGGATTTATTTTCTCCATAAATAAACAAACTTCAGAATGAGTCCGGCCCATTCATGATCACAGACACCGCTGTGTGCAAAAAAAACAGTGAGAAAAAAATAACCAAGGACCTTTTGTGGTTTCAACATTCATACTTTTAAATAATAACAATAAAAAACAAAAAAACATAACATTTCCAGTGCAAGGATCGCCGTAAACATTGTACACAGGGTTTAGTTCAAAGTAGACCTGTCATAATAATTACTACAGCAATTTGTATTTTGTATTAGCACTAGTGGGAAATTGTCAATATCTGAACTGAACAAAAAAATATTTGAACTGTACAAAAAAATAAAATAAAAAAAAAAAGTCATGTTTCATTGGTATAAAGTGGTCTTCAAAAATGATAGTTGAAAGCAGTATTTTCGTAACAAAAAAACAGACCAAAATGAGCTTTGTGGTCTTCAAAGGTATGGTTAATAATAGCAATATTTTTCTTGCAACAAAACATGGAATCGTACATGTAAATTATGGTGACAGGTCTAGTTGAAATCGTGGACAACAGGGCTAGCCGAGGAGTACAGCTTCCGTTTCACAAGCCTGTACTCCGGTCTCAGCTTCACAGTTTTACTCTGGTCAAAAATGTGCTTCAGCGGGGGCCAGCCACGCTCCTCCATTTTGAACCACACGGACAGCTCAAAGGTGGGAGTGACGCTCGGGTCGGGAGAGAAGGCGCCCAGGAATTTTGGCCCGTCTTTGGTCTCGACGAAGACTTTGACGAAGGCCCCCCGGAGTCCGCAGGGTTCGTCGGCGGAGGCGCGGACCACGTCTTGGGACACCCTGGTGGTCATGTGACAGGGGAGCATGAGGGCCTGGCAGTGCAGAGCCGAGGATTTGGCCGAGGTCAGGCACAGCTCCAGTTGTCGGGTGACGCTGTGCTGCAGGTGGCGCTCTTCCTCCTCTAGAGTGGTATCGACAGCCCCAGCTGTAAGAGGCAAGATTATAGATTAGCATTAGTTCATTAAGTATGCATAATATATTTTACCAACTAAATTCATATATCTGAGGGTTCTGTTTCCCACTTTCTGCTACTGAAATACAACTGGCCCATTGTTAAGAGTTATTAGAATTATTATTATTTTCCTGCTTAATCCATTTTATTTAAATGATACAAATTAACATAATATGAATCATGTATTGTTAGTTGTACATTCTACATGCATTATCGTTTTTCCATTATTATTCAAATGTAATTCTCAGTAATTTGATTAAAAAAATGTATAGATCGTCTCTTCAAAAGTATAGGCCACCAAGTCCTCTTCTCTATTAAAACAAGGTTTGAAATTAAGGGACAGATTTGAAATTTGTCAGCTAAAAATAAAATGTTGGTTTTAGTCCTGAAATTTAATCAAAACTCAAAAAAATCTCAACAAATTCATTCAAAGTGTGACAATGAAATGAACGAACATGTCTTGAACATGTCTTGACATGTTGCATCAGAACCCAATTGTCCTTATGTGGAGCCTGCCGCCACAAAAACTAGTCCCGCAGTTCCATTCATTTTACAGGCTGGCGTAGTGATATTCTCTACAAGGAAGTTTAATTTAAAGTCTCTCAAAAGTGTAATTACAAACCAAAATTGTGATCAAAAGTCACATTAAGCCGTTCTAACAGTGTGACTTACATAGAGAGTGGCTGTCAGCGTCCTCGTAGCTCTCCACGCTCCCCCGTCGGGCTGAGCGGGCAGGGGGCATCTTGCTGCCGGTTGAAGTCTTCGGGAACAGAAACCTCTCGATCAGGTCAACGACGCTGTTTTCGTCGGGCAGCACCGGGACTCCGTGACCGAACAGTAAAGCCGTCGTATACACCATACTGATTCCTTTTTGCCGAGCTCCGGTTCCTCCACCAAGTGTTCGTTCGGTAAACTATCCATGAATGAGGTGAAGCTGAGACGAGCGGAGAACGGAGCGAGCCGCGGACTTTTATACCCGTGGAGACGCCGGTTGCATCAGCGGGCGAGGGCTAAAACGCAGGCATTTCGATCGGAGGCGGGTCTTTAACCATTTAACTATGAACGTGCAGTTTATTTGATTTAGATTCATTGTAAATATTGTGTCATTTAAATGTAGTGTTACCAGTGCAACATACAAGGGGAAACGTTGATAAATCTTATGTTAATGCCGCACACAACATGGAATTAAACAAATCAACACACATTTTTTTTTTTTTTTTAATTCAGACAACAAAACCACACATACACACAACCTAATTTCTTTTCTAACCATAACATTAACCGTTTTGAGAATTATATTGACATTTATCGTGAAAATAAATAAACTAAAATGTAAAATCACGCCTACTCGGACGAAATGCCTAGAGTTTAGCGAGCAAACAGCTGAGCGTGTGACGTAGCCCGGTGTCGGATTTCGATTGGTCGAGAAACTTCCGGAAAAAATAAAAACAACATCACGCAACAAAGTCAAGCATTGCACAGATTAAATTATAATACAGCATAAACCAAAATAATGTAGTTTATGTTAAATTATGCCTTTTTTTTATTTGCTTATTGTGTGGACAGCAGGGGAATACGCCTAACTAACCTACTTTACACTCTTATCATGTTGAAGATAAGAGATTAATACAGGCCTAGAAAAATGCATAATCAGAGTTTCATCTTCAGTTACAGATAATATTAGTCTATATGAAAAAATAAACACATAGTCTGAGTTAGTACCATGTTTGAAGTGACTCTTCTAATACAGTGTAGTGTGAAGTCTGATGCAACATAAGGAGCTATTGACCCTAATGCTTAATGACTACTATTAACTACAAGACATCACATGATCTGAACCTGATGCACTGTTTTGACAATGTTGCATAGTCTTGGCTGTATTTTTTAATCGTAATTTCTCCTGTTTTCTCTTTAGTAAAGAAATGTTTGTTAGTTCAGTAGCGCACTATGTAACCTTTTGGTTGGCGGTTCGCTTGTTTCGATGGAAATTCCTCTGCTTGGAATGTTCCACAGTATGACATTAAACAGCTCTAACTTACATTTAATTACAGGTGGTTTTATAGCCCAAAATTACCTGCACTCTGACTGTGAGCGGGGTCGCCTCTCCACAGATCTGACCTGTAACTTGGTCTGGTTTGATCTCTATGAAGATAGAAAGGTTTAAGACCATATTGTGAAACATCTCAGACAAAGCAATAACATCTCCACGGAGAAAAGCATTTGACGGACCCTCCACCAGAAAAGTTACACAGAGCGTCTTTAATCTCTCAGCGTCTTTGAATTTGATTGATTGTATGTTGAGCTGATATAACAGTTGAATTTCTAATGATTCCAATACAATTTCTCTTTTCACATTTTACATTATCAAACATGAATGCTTACCTGGTTGTTTATTTCCATCCACACAACAAGATAATGTATGGAGACATTTGTGAATGAAACAAAAACACCACTCCAGGTATGATTTTGAGGAGGTAACAGCATTAGAACATGGCTTAAAGCTCACAAGAGTCCATTTTGTGTAATATAGGATCTTTAATAATGATAGAGTTCACAATATTTTAACCTTGACCACATTATCCTTCTTAAATACCATTGAGGGCTTGATCTGTGTTATATTTAACTACAGTGTAGATGCAGACCTGCTTGTGTGACTACTTTTAATGAGGCTCTGATATTTGAGCTTCAGGGTGGAACAGTGGAACTTCACTCAGAGCCAGATGTAGGTCAGGCGTGTTCAGGCTTTAACTGCTGTGCCACCAAAGACTGAGGATAGGTGATAGGTGCAAAAAGAAATGCATTTGAGGCATTTATCCAGCATGCCTCAAATGCTGGACAAATGCAAGATTACATTTAAAGTTAAGGTACACTTTAGTAAGGTTCACTTCACTGTGCAGTGAATGAATGAATTAATAAACAATTCAGATCTGTGGAGAGTCACCCCCATTCACAGAAGGAATTATTGAATTGAGAAACAGAAACACCTGTAATGAATTCATGTTATATGGATGTGTCATCACATTCCAGGCAAAGCAATAATATCTCCATGGAGACAAGAAGGTGGCGGACCCTTCACCAGAAAAGTTGCGCTGTGCACCTTTAAGATGCAGTTGAGTATGGTATAAGGGAAAAAAATGAAAACATTGTGAAAAGCTCATAAACGTCTTTTTTTTTTTTTTTTTTACTCCTGTTTTACACCTTGTTTAGTCTTTGAAGTTGCCTACACTGAAAACCACATTTGTCATTTCATGAATTAATTGACTTGGTCCACTAGGAGACGAAGGACGGAAATTGGCTTTAGCTACAATCCTGCATATTTACAAGTACGTGTTTTTCTTTTCCATTATCTTGTCTTTTAATATGCATTGTCCCTTTAATAAATAAACACAGCACAAACAAACTTAGTGTATAGTGTTGTCAGAATACTAAAAACACAAACTCAATTTCATCACTAGATACACAATACTGATTCTGATACCACAATGATATTAAAAACACTCTTCATTTAGACAATGGAATATCATTTTCAACAATAAATCCTAGTACTTTCTTTTCTATTCCCATGTGTCTTACATCTGTGTCCCTCAGTGGTCCTGTAGGTTCCATAGTGGTCCATGGGCGTATACTAGTCTATGTGCTCTTATACTTGTTCTGATTCAGCTCAAGATCGTTCTAAAGACATTCAGGAAAGGTTCATTTCTGTCCTGTGAATGTGATTTTATTTTAGTGTTGCTACCTACCTGCTCAAATTAGTATCTAGTTTCGATACTAGTTTCAACATCAATGATCTGATTTCCGATACTTTTGACAGCCCTTATGTATAGTCAGAAATCCAGTGAGAACCAGTTTTCGTCCAGTCGCAGTGACGCAGCAGAACTCTAACACAATTGAAGTTATGGCTGTATCCTCCCATTCATTTGCTCTTCCTCCAGGCATTACACAACAGGCAAATTATCTACTAAATGTTTTCTTCTCATGACAAACATTATATTAAGTAAAGCAGAGGTTGTTTGCCTTCTTCTTCTGCAGGTCATATGGGATTAGAGTAGTCCATGTGTCCAAGTAACTTCTCTGGTATGAAGTATAGTTTAGGTGAGTTTATTACATTATAGTTGGAACAACGCTGGAAAAACATTTGCAAAAAGCATGATAGTACATATGTACTTTATGCTTATATAAAGGTACACTATGTCCATCACCTGCTTGTTTCTATGGAGATGTCATTGCTCTGCCTGGAATTTTCCACAGTGTGACATTAAACAGCTCTACTTTACATTTATTCAATTACAGGTGGTTTTACAGCTTAAAAATACCTATAAAAACAGGTATTCTGGCTGTGAGCGGGGTCGCCTCTCCACAGATCTGACCTGTAACTTGGTCTGGTTTGGTCTCCATGAAGATAGAAAGGTTTAATGCCATACTGTGAAACATTCCAGACAAAGCAATAACATCTGTACAGAAAAAAGCATTTGGTGGACCCTCCACCAGAAAAGTTACACAATGAACCTTTAAAAATGTTCATGTTTTTTGTTTAAAATGAAAAAATAAATAAATGTGTTTAGATATTTATAATGGACACAGTAGCTTAATTTAAAGAATGGGAAATCAAATATGGATTGTTTGAGTGGTAACATAATAAGACAAAGAGGTATATATGATTTCTATCAAAAGCAGGCAAAGTTACAGGTCAGATCTGTGGAGAGGCAGCCCCGCTCACTGTCACAATGCCTGTTTTTCTTGATATTTTTGAGCTTTAAGACCACCTGTAATTGAATAAATGTAAGGTAGAGCTGTTTAATGTCATACTGTGGAACATTCCAGGCAGAGCAATGACATAAACAAGCAGGTGACCAACCCACAACCAAGAAGTTACACAGTGCAGCTTTAAATATTAAATATGATTTATGTATTCATTCATTGTTTTTATGATTTTGCTTTCTATTTTTACATATTTTAATTTTGAACATAAAATGTACTATATAAATAAAGTCTCTCTGAATTTTGGACAAAGATGATAAAAATGTTGAATTAAATGAATACATTATACATCACATTGGTGGAGAAATCGTTGTAACATAATCAGGTTGAGCCCAGTGGTTTTCAAATTTTCCACACAAAGTACCACCAAAGTAAAGATCTGGCTTTCAGAGTAGCACCAGATCTAAACCAGGTCTATCACAGGACTATTCCAGGTCTAATCTAGGACTAAACCTGGTCTCAAAGTGGACTACATCATTTCATCATTGTAGTTCTAAATAAGAAATGATTCAAAGAAAGACAAAAAAAAAAAAAAGATAAAATGAACTCCAAATTAGCCCCAAACTGAAGAGCTGTCCAAGTAGGAGCTGAGTACCACAGTCTGAGAAACAGCGGCCTACTTCCAAATGGCTTTGTGTGACTGTTGTATATTTTGTACGTTTCTAGGAAAGGAAATGACTTTGTTTTCTGCACGTCCGACAGGTGTGAACTGCTCCAGGTGAAAAAGCTCTGTCCTCGTGTTTCCTCTGTTTAAATGTGTGTTCTCTGTAAATACGGCTTTAAAGTGAGACGAGCAGTGTCACAAAACTGAGTCAAAGGTGAGTAAGAGACTGCGCCTGGAAGACCTCAGGGGGAAAGAGAGATAGAGAGAGAGGGAGGAGGAGAGAAGAGAGAGAGACCTAGAAATGACCTCTTGTATAGCTGAGCTATATTTTTATTACTTTATTTCTATATTTTAATATTTTATGTTATTTTTACTTGTGTATATATATATATAATTATGCTTTACTTGATATCAGTCTCTTGTTATGTTTGCTACTTAGACACTTAGACTAGATTATTATAGACTTTATTGATCCACAAGGGAAATGATTTGGACACAGTAGCTCAGAGCATATTATAATAACAAACACATGAATGATATAGTAAACTCTAAATAACTAGCAGAAATGGCAAGAGACTGGTGTCAAATAAGACAAAATTATATAAATGTGTATGTACAAGTAAATAGAAATAAAGTAATACAAATATATCTCAGCTAAAGGCCAAGGAAATTGTCAGGAGCTACTGGGACCTGCTTCCTCTCAGGCTTGTTTAGAATTTATTATTACCATTTATATTTTTTCTCTTTGTTATTAACATATACTGTGATGTGTGAGCTACTGTGTCCAAATCATTTCCCTTGTGGATCAGTAAAGTTCGTCTAAGTCTAAGAGAGGTCTGCTACCAGCTTGTTGCCATGGAGTGTTATCGCTTTGTTTGGAATATCCCACCGTATGGAATAAAACTTGTCTATTTCCATAGAAACCAGCTGGTGACACTGCTGACAGATCTGTGGAGAGGCAAGGCTGCTCACAGAAAGAATACAACAATATAATAAAAACACCAGTAAATGCTGGTCTAAGCATCTGTCTGACCCCCAACAGAAAAGTTACATAGTGCGTATTTATTTAAAACTATATAAACTAAAATGAATCAAATTAATTATAGGCATATAGCCTATATTTTTTTGTATTATCACCCTAGACCATAGACTGCATAGCAAATTACAAAATACTTAAAGAAATGTGACAATTGTATGAAGAATTGAATGTTTTTTGTTGCAAAACATTTATATTATAATACAATAAGCTATGAAAAGCACTGACACTGTGCCAGTTTAGGCTGGTTTGACATTGAGTCTCACTTAGTTCTCCTTGAATCTATTTTAAATGAAGAAATGTAGTACTTCTTGAGAACCATAATGTGACTAATCCTGATGTCACTGAAGCGTCTCACTGCTGTTATCAAACTATCATCTCTTCTACTCTGTGGAAATTGACATAATCGCTCCCAACCAATCACAGACCAGACCTGACCAGGAACAGGAAGTAAGTCTGTTGTGCAGCAAAACTTAGGGGAATTACACTGTGGGCATGAGGTCACCTGGTACGTGGACACTGGTGGAAGGAGCATTATGTAACCTTTCCTGTGAAAGGTGATGTGTCCCTGGAGACACGTATTAACCTGCTCTACACGATCCTGGGGTTTTATTTCGCTATTTTTGTCATAAATAAATTTTTATTCCTATGAAACTCGGCTACAAATTAGCCCCATAACTGCTAGCCTTGTGAGCTTCATTTGACTGGAGCTGAACTCTATAAGTGTCACACTCTCTTAGTTCTTTATACAGTCTATAGCACTGATCTGCAAAAATGTGGTTACAGTTTGATTAAAAATATAGTAACTGCTTGTAGTTACAGGTTTATCACCGCAGTGACCACAGCAGCACTATGGCCGCAAGCCGGTGAAGTTGCTTAACGCTTCAACCATGCTTCACATCATCCTGATTATGATCTCAGGAAAAAGGATTTTGTAACAAAAATGACTTATTAAAAATAACATATCACTTTCAGAATCTTTATTTGATAAAACAAACAAACAAACAAAACATATTTTTCCAACATGTGTTGCCCAGTACTCATCAGCCTTGTATCCTGCTGCTGTTTATCTGCTCTAGTTTTAGTGTCTGTCTTATTACCTTTAAAAAATATGACGAGAAATATTTTTATTTGCAACCATGCTGTGAAACACAAGAGCTGGGAGCGTTTACATGATTTAGCTGATATCTTCTCCAGACTCCGCCATCTCCATGTGTTTGCTTCATGTTGTTTATTCTCTTTTGGGTTAGTTTTTGTTTAGAACTTGTGTAGCAGTGGTGTAGTCTTTGGTGTGAAAAGTTTGACAACAACTGGTCCTGTAATGTTATAACGGTTAAGTTCTTTAATTTGCGAAAAAAATAAAATAAAATAAAATAAAAATAACATGTAATATGTCAGTTACGTTTGAACGTTTGTTTGAATGGGGGTCGTTGCTAGGATACGGTAAACTTACGGTTGGGCGCAGCATCGGTTCAGTTTCAAGGAAGATCGTGCAGGATGGAGATTGTCCACGTTTACACTCGCCGTCGCAGAGAATTTGGGCGGCCTTGTCTCTTCTCTGACCGGGACCCGGAGCTCACCTTGGACCTGTTACCGGACCCAGGCCTCAGCGCGCAGTTCATTCTCCGCACACACCGGGACCAGGCCACCCAGACCGGCTGCGACATGTCCGAGCACCACGTAACGTAACACCCGTCAATGGCTGCCACAATCACAACTTCACTAGTATCAAAGTTTTATTTCTACCACCACAAGTCCCTTATAACTAATCAAAGCCCGTATGACTACACTTAAACACGTGACAGGTGATTAAAACATATAGATTCAGAACCAAACAAGAACAAATAAAAATGAACTCAACTAGCCAACATTATGGTTTTATGCTCAAAACGTTAGGCTTTTTTTTTTTTTTTTTAGCTATTATCATTTCAGTGTTTTTGCAGCCTATGTACTATGGAGGCAAAAATCCATAGAGAAACTACTTATCATAGTTTTAATCAGTTAAGTGGCAGTTTGTACTAAGCAGTAAGTTCTAAAGATCTACCTATGTCTTCCAATAAGAAATTTGCAAGGATAATTTACTCAGCAGAAGGCCTTTTTTGGCAGTTTAAACTAGGCAAGATTGTTTGTAAAATTTGATGAATATAATATTATGTTTTAATGAAGTAGCAGCCTAACCTGTACATGTGTAAGATAACTTAGATGGATAATGATGAAAATGAGTTGTCTGTTGCCAAAGAACTTAATTTTTAATTTTTTATTTGAGGGGTGTTTTGAATGCTTAAAATGTAATTCACGTTTAGGTGAACACTGAGCGCTTTGAGACGGAGAGCAGTGGGCTGAACCACACGGAGGGGGGCTGGCCTAAAGACGTGGACCCCAATGAGATTGAACAGACCATCCGCTTCCGCAAGAAAGTGGAGAAGGATGAGGGTTTTATGAACAGCATCCCACAGCTGGGCAGCGTAAGATCATACCCATAATGCACTGGGGCTTTTTTCTCCTGTCATTCATATCTATGCATTGCATGCCAATATTTAAAAATCATTCCTCTGTCCACTGTGTCATGTTTAAATATAGGCTACCAGATTTGGCATTGATTCTGCAATAATAAAACAATCCTTTAACTGTCAAATGTCAAAAATCCTGTTGGCCATTTTAAATATCATAAACATGTCCTATCTATGTGGGGACACAGATAGATCATAAACATGTCCTATCAGTTAACAGGTGCAAATCAATTATAGATCTTACTCGTAATTTATTATAAATCATTGGACATGATGGTCAAGTTGTTTATGTTACAATTTAGTATTTTGGTTCTCAATTGTTTTTTGAGTTAATGCTGAAATCGGGTTGGTTTAAACCTAAAATCTCTGATCTGAATAGTCTCTACCTAAACCCCAGCACCTGCAGCCAGTCATGAGTCAGTGCTAGTGCAGCCTCTGCAGCTCAGGGAGGGAATTCTGGAGGTTCTGAGCCTGAACTGAGGTGCAGGTTGAAGCACTGGCAACTCAGGTTCAGTTGTGTTTGTTATGCCTTTTGAAAAATAATATTACAGGCTACATACTGTCCCTTTAAATGAAGAGCTTGTGCTTTATGTGTTTATGACAGGTCATCATGCACTGTCTCCAGCAGAACAACGCTTTGGATATTTACCAGGAGTACTTCACTGAGGAGGACGAGGGGGAGTTCACTGAACCACCATCAGCCAAAACCATCAATGTTTTTAGGTCTGTGTCACAATTTGAAAACATCAGAAGCAGTAATCAATTATAATTACATATAAACCACCCACTGTATTCCACCAGAGACCCAAACGAGGTGAAACGCACAGTCACGAGCCTGTCATGGCACCCGGATGGAGGGAAAAAGTTGGCAGGTGCTTACTCCTGTCTACACTTCCAAACCTCACACTCAAACATGTGTGAAGACTCCTACATCTGGGATATTGGTCAGTAAATTCTTTTCTCTGAATCCTCTTTTCTTACAACACCAAAAGCAAACTATTATGAAATGACATAAAATTATATAGTTCGTAAATATGTTTTTATTTATTGTTTATCACAGAAAACCCAAATCGTCCAGAGTTAACGCTGAAGCCAGTGTCTCCTCTCGTTTGCATCGAGTACAATCCCAAAGACCCCCATACACTGGTTGGAGGCACATATAGTGGACAGATCGGTCAGTTTACTCACTCAAATCTTTTTGTTTATTTGTTTTGAGAGTTAAAGCTTGACATGCTGTTTTTCTTGGTATGGTTGTACAGCATATTGGGACACTCGGCGCGGTAGCCAGCCTGTGGAGCTTTCTTCAGTGGAGCACAGTCACAGAGACCCGGTTTATAAGATCATCTGGCTCCAATCCAAAACCGGGACAGATGCATTCTCTGCTTCCACAGACGGACAGGTACCCACAATGCAGTGCCTCCAACTTAATTTGACTTTATTTCATTTAGTTTGTTCCTCTGTGCATTGCAAAGGGTTTTAAGGTCAAGGAAATGTTTATTTGTGTCTCCCTGGTGCAGCCAGATCCATGATATCTGTTTTTTAGAGGCCTGGGTTATTTGTGTACAATGCATCAAATATGGCGCCAATAAAGTATTTGTCTTAGAAAATGCCCTCCATGTATGGTTTGTGCCGGTTAAAGAAACATATCTTTCTTAAGTTTTTCTGACATTTATACAGTATTATTCATGATTCATCAATGACTCCTCTTCTATCCAGTTCCTTCATCTTTATACATCCATGGTTGGAGTAAAAACCTCATATCAAATGTGCTAATTTTTGTCATTTTTAATTGTTTTACAATATAGTTTCTTTTTCAGGACAATAAAAACATAAGGAGATATGTTTTACAGATGATTAGCAGATGTTATTGTGAGATTATATTGAGCAAGTAAGACACTTATTACTTATTTATTTATTAGTTGATCCCAACTAAGATTATTTATTCAAATAATTGCTATAAATGAGATGGCTTCTGAGATGTTTGAACCCAGGTTATAGAAGAATTCAAATTAAATAAATCAACCTCACATCTCTAAACAGATTCAAATGTTTTATGTTGATGACATTATCTGGAATGGTGGTAGTTTTCAAAATCATTATTTTACTGTAATTGATTGTACTCTTTGATGTTAAAATCTGAAAGTAATGACGATGGCAGCCTTTGCATTCAGGTGCTTTGGTGGGATGTACGAAAGCTGAGTGAGCCCACTGAGCGTCTGGTCTTGGACCCAGGCCGAGAAGGAAACCTGGAGCGAGCTTTAGGTGCTATCTGTCTGGAGTATGAACCTACCATGGTGAGTCTTGAGGCCTGCTTTATTCTGGCTTTAGTCATCTTTAGACTCTACGTTTGCTTCGTTCTCATACTGACCCCATACTTCTCTCATTTGATCTCAGCCCACTAAGTTCATGGTGGGGACGGAGCAGGGTGTGGTGCTGTCCTGTAACAGGAAGGCGAAGACCCCTGCGGAGAAGATAGTGTGCACATACGAGGGTCACCACGGCCCTGTGCACGCTCTTCATCGCAATCCCTTCTTCCCCAAAAACTTCTTGACAGCAGGAGACTGGGCCGCACGCATCTGGTCTGAGGACATCCGGGACTCGCCCATCATGTGGACCAGGTACGCTCCGTTAGAGAAGGGCAGATTTCTTAATATAGGCGTACAGACAAAAGAAGACTTATAACACGTCATATACCAAATACATGGTCTGATGGCATGATTTACAGCCCTTGAAAACACATGTCATATAGCAACAAAACATGAACTTCTTGCTTGAGCATAAAGCATAGGTAAGGTCTATCCTATCTATCCTTCTTGTCAAACCCGGGTGTAGAACTTGTGCATGTTGTGTTCAGGTACCAGATGTCCTACGTGACAGATGCGTGCTGGAGCCCCGTGCGGCCCTCAGTGTTCCTTACCTCAAAGATGGATGGTGTGCTGGATGTGTGGGATGTTCTGTTCAAGCAGAATGACCCCACCCTGAGTCTCAAGGTGAGCACCAACACAGTGACAGTCGCCCTCACTAGTGTCAAATATCACACATGTCTTTATCCCACAGGTGTGTGACGAGCCCCTGTATTGCCTTCGGATTCAAGACAGTGGCCGTTTGGTGGCGTGTGGCTCTCAGGGGGGCTCTGCTACACTACTGGAGTTCTGCTCGGGACTGTCCACTTTGCAGAAGAACGACAAGAGCCTACTGGCTGCTGTGAGTACTACAAGCATGTGTCTAGAGTCTATTGTACATGCATACTCATGTACTACATGTGATGCTGTATGTAGATGTTTGAGCGTGAGGCCAAGCGTGAGAAAATCCTGGAGGCCCGTCAGAGAGAGCAGCGTTTGAAAGAGCGCAGTCGATCAGAGCAAAGCGACGCAGGACGTGACTCCAATGATGGCACTGACGCTCAGAGCGTGCAGCAGCTCATGGCCCGTGCAGAGGATGACTTCTACAGTGTGGTGGAGGCGGAGCTGCGGCGTCGGGATGGTTCCCAACAGGTAACACACTGCACATAACTGAAACTAAAACAATAAACCCTTATAACACTAGGGTCTGTTATATCAATACACAGTGGACCCTGGTCAAACACTAAAGTCAGGCTGTGTTTTTCAGGACAACGACAAAGCAAATGGAGGAGAAGTGGTGCAATAATGTTTCTTTTTTTTTTTTTTAAACAAGTATTTCTTCTATTAAAGATGTCATGTAAATAGTTCATAGTCATAGTGTAAATGAGCTGGTTATATCTTATGTCTTTTGCTGGATTGTGCTGCACATGCACACATTGTAAATGTTCTTTTGACCTTTTTACTTAACAGTGTCCAACACAATAAATTATGCATTTAAAACTGCCATGATTTCTACTGTTTTATATTTATCTTTATTTATGCAGAAGTGGTTGGCAGTTCTCAAAAAACACATAGGAAGATGCCGTGTTAACCTTGAAGCTAGCACCACTGCTATATATAAAACTACTTACAGTATGCTAGTTTGGTATTTTTTTTATTTGAAGTCTATGCATTGATAAACCCATAAAAATACTAATAGACTGAGAATAAAATGTCATCCTGTCACCCCAATGACGCCCTGTTTAAACAGCGTCTAGTAAAAACAGCACGTAATAATGAAACAGTTGTTAGTTTTTCTTTCGTTTCCCGTGAAAACATGTACCACAGGCCCCATTACGGGGGCAGGACTGCCCTGAAAATGAGATTTCAAATCTCAGTGGAACTATCCTGATTAAATAAGGCATAAAGTTAAAAAAAAAAAACAGCTAGCAAAGGTGAATTTGTTTATGTTGCCTATAAACACACCATTCAGTAGGTACAAAGTCTTAACAGTTGTCTTTATTTGAATCATCTGTTTTATTGGCTGATGTGTAGGTAGTATTCACCCCAGTCTATATGGCACTGCGCCGTTTCAGTTCTGCTCACAGCTCTCGTCATCTCCAGAGACATTGGGCTCATCGCTGCAGTCTTCTGGGTCTGGTACAGGACTGTGCCTGAAACGGTGAGTGCAACACCACAAAGTACTGCCAATAACAGCATTTTCAACCTTACAAACTAGACTCCAGACCTAATGATGCATTTACTTTTTTGCCTCTGATCTGTTTATATTTATTTATGGCATTCATAAGTATCTTATTACCGTATTTTCCGGACTATTGAGCGCACCTGAATATAAGCCGCATCAACTAAATTTTCAAAGAATTTTATTTTTGTACATATATAGGCCGCACCTGTCTATAAGCCGCAGGTGTCCACGTCTTCAAGAAGTTTTCAAGTTCCGAGCATCTGCTTGTATTGCCTCTAAAGCTTTTGTCGTCTTTTTGCATTGAGTCAGTTCGTCACGCACGAGAGTCGCTCTGGCGCTCTACTGCGCATGTCTCGAGCAGAAAGAGCCGCTGTCCTGTCTGGGATCATGTCAGTGTCTTGTATCATGTCAGTGTCTTGTATCATGTCAGTGTCTTGTATCATGTCAGTGTCTTGTAGGATTTCAACAGGATTTCAGGCTCTCCCGGGGGTCGGGGTTAGTTGTATCGATCATGTATGAGTGGATGTCCAGCTACTGAAGTTTGAGACGTTTCGTCTCGTCATTTACGCCTCACCTGCATTTAACACATACGGGTCATTAAGACGTATCCCACTCACTAATGTTCATTTAGCAGCAGAACTTATTTTATCACGCAGCGATAAACTGTTTTAGTGCTGACAACAGCGCTAGCGAGTGTTCTAACTAACCCTAACCCATGTTCACCGCACAGACAGCGGCGCTTTCTGCACTCAAGCTGCGCGCGCATCCGCTGTGTTCATAGACGAATAATCCGTCCATATATGAGCCGCATCGGTGTATAAGCCGCAGGGTTCAAAGTGTGAGAAAAAAGTAGCGGCTTATAGTCCGGAAAATACGGTAATTCAACAAAGAGGATCAAAAAGCAGGAAATTTTGTTTTGAAGATTTTGGTTTAAACCACTGCTGCCCGTAGTACTAGTAATAGTTTGACGGGCTGCTGATCTATTTTCTATTTTGATTCAATTTTGCTCTAAATAGATGGTCCATAGTTTGTTGATATTACCAGCCTTAACAGCCCATAATTAAAGACAGTTTAAATATAAATGCTTGTTGTTTGGTCTGCTGAAATGTTTCAATTCTAGCCCATGAAGAAAAAAAAAAACTCCTGCATGAACATGTTAGCTCAAATCTGTCCACAAAGGAGAACAGTCTTTTGTGCTCATTCTCTTCCCACATTACACACAGCAGCTTGTATGCAACACTGACTTTGTTTGTTATTCATCCTCAGGTGACCCTGAGCAGGTTCTCTAATCCTTGCTACACTACACCACAGCTCATGCCTATCCTCTTCAGTAAAGTAAGAATTGATATTGTACAAATGTACAAATACTAATTCAATAGACTTTATGTCTCTATATATGTTTTTTCTAGTCTATTTTTGGCTAAAAGGTTAAGTAATGTGGTTTTAAGTTCAAATAGCCTTGATCACCTGCTTTTGTGCTTTTCAGATGAACACAGCCATCCATCTGTTCCTTGTGGCTGCGTCTTTGGCCGCTCCAGTCTTCCAGTACACAGACAGTGCTGCGCTGGTTAGTCCTTTAAACATACACGACACACAGGCAGGGGAGGTTTACTCATTCCACTACATGCAGGTCTGCTGCACTGCACTGTGACCCCCACTATAACCCCCCTGCAGTAAATGTAGTTTTCCATATCCCCTGTACGTTCCACACAGGCCTGCGCCGCTGGGCAGCCCTTAGAATTAAGGGCTGCCCAGAATCAAGTTTATTTTAAGTTAATTTTAATGCTTAATTACCTTTGTAGTGGAGAAAAAAATGTCTAAATAGTTGTGATGTTGATGGCAGGTTTGCTGCTGCTCCTGAAAAGAGGCACTAAGACTGAGAGGGGCAGATCCACATGAACGCAGCTTCTCGCCTCCCGGCCCAGTTATTATGTAGGTATGAACAATTAATAAGCACAAATATGATATTTTGGAGGCAGGTCATCTATACCTTAATACCACAATTAATATGCAAGTAATTCATACCCATTCAGTGCATTCACTGCTCGTTCACTCGTCATGTTTGTCTAAAAGTGGACCAGAATATTGATTCTGTAAACAGACATTTTGACAGGTGGCTGTGTGTTAAGTGAAAATAAAGCTACAAAAGTACCGTCAACAGAGATCTTTTTCCTACCTCAGCACACAGACATCCTCACGCCACTCCAAAGAGAAGAGAATAAGTCCAACTGGACTCTTTCAATAGTTTGATGTCTGCGCATTTTGTAAATCTCTTAGTCTTTGAAACTACCGCAGCGGCAACATGGCCCCTCCTGCTCCGCGCGCTCTCTTGGACTAGACCATTCTAACGTGAAAGGGGGGAATGCTTTGACAGTTAAAATAGATTTGACAATCAGATACTATTTTGATGATGTTTTAAAGTAAACTACTCTCATTTAGTGTCATACTGAGTGAAAATCAAATTGCTCTGAGGCCATGAGTGGGACTGAGGGCAATTGGTTGGGGGCCCCTCCAGGTTCGGGGCCCTAGGCAGCCACCTCCTTTTGCCTAATGGTAGCGCTGCCTCTGGTAGTAGTAGTAGTTTTGTATGCATACTTGGTACTTTTAGTTACAGTACAGGTAATTGTAACTTTAGTACAATTGCTTTTGGATATACTCCTGTAAATCCAGAGATTTAGGTTATGTTGCTGAGCTGAGAAGTAAAGCAGTCTAAATAAGGCTAAAACAATAGCTTCAAGCTCAGAGTTAATATGAATCTAATAAACTGTGACTGCCTACAGTGCATCAAAACTGGAACTAAACCAGGAGTAAACCAGGACTAAACCAGGTCTACGCCATGACTAAACTTGAGCCTAACCAGGGCTAATATAGAACTACATAAAATAGGATTACACAAAATGGATTCTGGTGAGCTTTAAACCATGTTATAATGTTGTTTCCTTCTCGAAAACACACCTGGAGTTGTTTCATTCACACATGTTTGAGTAATTCTGCATTATCAGTCTGTCTACATCTCCAAACCTCAAAATGCTCTGTTCCACCTTGTGATGTCATATAGTGGTAGTTTTCAAGTTAACAGCTCCTTTTACCTTTTGTTCAGTAGAGACTGACAATTCTAAAGCTGTAATAATCCAAATGATTCTAGTGAAGGCGTGTGAAGTTTAAAAACACAGTGGAGCACTTCCTGTATTACCACATGACATCACAAGGTGGAGCAGAGTCTTTTCAGTTTGAGAGAAGAATTCAGCCTGAATATGCAGGGTTTGTGTGTTAAACATGTGTGAATGAAAATAACACATCATCGGGTATGTTTTTGATGAGGAAACAACATTATAAAATAGATCATAAAATAGACAAGGTGGGATTGAATATTTTGAGATTATAATATGACGTGAGTCTAATTTAGGTCAGGAGAGCTAACCTAAAAATGCCACTGCTTTGACTTATGTTGAGACAGTGTACATATATTTATTACAGTCGTGTTGAAACAAGGGCATGTTTTTCCATGTGTTTTTTTGTCTCAAGGGCATCTTGTCTTCACTCTGTTACTGTGTAAACTCTGAGCTGTCGATCAGTGACAAACTACTGTCCTACTTCCTTCCACTTCTTCCCTGTCCCACTTTACTACTAATGTATCTGTAAATGTACACTGAAAAAAGGGATACTCCACTTAATGTGAAATACTTTTTAATTACATATTTGCTATATCTGCTATATATGCATTTTACTTTTCATACTTTTACTCGCTGGTTTGATTAAATTGTTTTCCTTGTTGTTAAATTTTCTTTTTAAGATTAAAAGTCCTATATCATGCAAAATTGACTCATGTGATGTTTAAGTCATATTATAATGTTGTTGCCTTCTCCAAAACAGACCTGGAGTTGTGTTTTGTTTCATTCACACATGTTTGAGTAACTCTTTATTATTAGTCTGTCTACATCTCCAAAGTTCAAAACGCTCTGTTGCACCTTGTGATGTCATGAATCAGTAGTTTTCAAGTGAACAGCTCCTTTTACCTTTTGTTCAGCAGAGATCAGCAGTTCCAAGGCTGGAATTATCCAGATGATTCTAGTGAAGGTGTGTGGAGTTTAAAAACACAGTAGAGCACTTCCTGTATTACCACATGACATCACAAAGTGGAGCAGAGTGTTTTTAGTTTGAGAGATGAACTCAGCCTAAATATGCAGGGTCTGTGTGTTAAACATGTGTGAATGAAACACACACTGTCTTCACTGAGATGCTATTGCCTTGCCCGGATTACTACACAATCTGGTATTATAAACACATCATAGTAAATAATTTGGATGCTCAGAATGCATAAGGTGAGTGAGGAATGACTTTGGATCACTGCAAAGTGTTTAAACTTGTTCTGCATGTTTTTAAGACAAGGTACAGCTGCTTTAAATATTGCATATTTATTTATCATAATAGTAACAAAGGTTTTTTAAAAGTTCCATCTGATCCAAGAGCCTTGATCCGTTCTGTGAGTTGCTTTTTGCAATGCAGTGGTGTGATCCTAGAACAGGTCAAACTGGTGTCACCTCTGCTGTTACTGAAGGAGCCGCACTCACACGAGGAACCTTATCTTCAAGCATCTGAAGTAAACATCACGTGTGGAGAGGAGGAGGAGGAGGAGGAGGAGTGGAGCCATATCTCATCCTGTACTTTTGATAACTTCAAACTGGTGTTGACGAATACTACAATATCAAGATTAAAAAGTTACAGTCCATTTGCAAAAACAGATAAACTATCAATACTTTGCAGATGATGTCATCAATAATCTCTGGGAGTGTGATGCTAACTGAAAGCACTGCTCTGTTTAGGGTGACTAGATTTTCAAAATCAAAAACAGGGACACTCCGGGTTTGGAGTGGTAATAATAAAATTGTGAGACGAGTGTATCACTAAGGAAAATTGTTCTGCACTCGGCCCATTCATGACTTATTCACAGCTAACATGTGAGTTAGTTTAGTCACATTTTCTTTGTGTTTTGGTCATTTTTAAGCAGCTTTTCTGTATTTTACCAAAACAAATGACAATTTATGTCTCTGTTTACTGTTGGCAGGGATCAAATTGGTCAAAGATTGGGACACCTGGGATATTTCTTGTATAAACCTGGGGCAAATCAGTGGTTTTGGACAAATCCACTGGGACTGGGGACACTGGGCTCAAGACTGGGACTGTCTCAGGTAAATAGGGACATGTGGTCACCCTAGCTCTGTTAGAAGCTCTGTTACTCAAGTTAGACTTTAATCTGATCTTTATTTTAACACAATCTGAACAGAAAGAGCTGATATAGTTGGAACTACAACAGGTGAGATGTTTTGTGCCATTAAACAACAAATTCCTCACACATAGTTTTCCAGTTAGTCGCTCTCACCTCTTTGTTGAAATCAAACTCCTAAACAGAACCATGAACGCTCAGATTGATCACAGGCTCCTGAAAATGTGCTGTTTGAATCCATTTGGTATTTTTTCTTGAGTTTTCAGACTATATATTAAACATTTTTGCCTGATGTCTCTGCAAAGTATCAATTTCAAAATATTAACTGAGTATTGCATTTAGACTGTTAATTCACAGACTGTATGTTTTGAATCCCTTTTAACTAGTCGAAGTAAATCCAACTAATATGTTTCATTTTGCAGAGGAAAACACACGCATGAGCAGGCGTATGTGGCAAACCTTTATTTTAAAGACAAAAAAACCCATTCTTATTTACAATGTTGACCACAAAACAGAATCATAACCACAAACCAAAGTTACAGATTTGTACCAATTATTATCAAGCCTTCATCTCAGTCTAAAGCTTCACTATGGAACTTTTCTGATGGAGTGTTGGCCTTCTACTTGTCTCCATGTGTTTTGCCTGGGATTCTCCACGAAATGGCATTAAGCTTTTAGCAATAATAGATTTGTAAGCGATTAAATATAAGATAAGTTTAATGTCATAACAGTATCTCCATGGAAACAAGCATATGCCAGACTCCCCTCACCAGAAATGTTACACAGTGCACCTTTAAATATACATTTTATCATGGATCTGGTCTCTGCTCGCTCTTTATTGTTGCAGCAGGTTTTCTGTATTCTGCTTTGAAACAGCACCTCTCTTGTTTTGATCATTCGCACATTTCAAAGTTAACAGCCTGATGTCTACCCATCTGATGCAACTTCAGAGTGTGCACGAGGAGGAGAGTGCACAAGAATGAGTGTGCATGAGGAGGAGTGTGGAGTGTGCATTAGAATGTGCACATGACACAGCCCTCACTCAGGTATGTCTTGTGACTGCAGTTTGTTTATTCGCCCAAAATCTCAAATAGACATGACGTTTACAGATAGTTGCAGTCGACAGAATCAGAAATGGCTGACTTAAAATTAAATAAAGTAATCGCACATTTTACCTTTTGGAGTGATTATTATTTTTTATTTGTATTTCTTTACAAGGACAGTTTATATTGCATTTACTAAAAGTGTAAAAAAATATGTTTGTGTTAATAATTTCACTTCTATTTAGGGTTTTGTTTGCTTAAAGATACTGATGTTTCAGACATGCTTTTGCAAATTGTTGAACCCAAAAACGTTTTGATTAACTTTATGTTAATATTATGAGCTCAGAACAGATACAAGCACTGACAGAAGCCATCAGTTCATCAAACCTGACCCCTAGTGGCTGCAGTGTAGCATCACACACAGGGAATTCATAGATCTCTCTTTAAATCAAATGAAAGAAGAGCCACCGCTGCCAAAATATGACAAAACATATTCACAATCATCACAGTCGGCATGGGCTATCGCTCACACTTCACAGCAAGGTTGTGGGTTCAACTCCCAGGCCAGACGGTGCCACTCAGATTGAAGATTATTTCTAAAAAGCATAGATGACATAACTAATGTGTCACACTCACTGTTTAACTCTATAACTAGTCCTTCAAACCTTCTTAAAACAAATCTATGACATGTTTTTGTTTCATGTTTTCTCTCCTGGGGGTCTACAAAACATGGCCCGGGGGCTAAATGCGGCCCTCAGACTGACTTTCATTGGCCCTAAGGCTTCCTGCTGCATTACATTATAAATCAGATTATGTCCTGACAGTTACTCTAATACTCTAAGTAGTAGTTTCTCCAAGTACCTTTTCACTGTTACTTGAAAAATTACTAAGACCACTACTTTTAGACCATTACTTTTACCTGAGTAATATTATTTTGAGGTTAAGTTATTCTTAATTGAGTATGTTTGGCTACCACCTCTGAGTTCTGAGTATGGTTTGTGCTGACAAGTAGAGAGAAGAATCATCCACAACAATTTTAGCTTTATTAAGCACAAAAGGCATTTCATTAGTATAAATATTTTTGTGTAATGGTCCCAGGCAGCTGCCTTGTGGAACAACATATGTTACTGTTTCTTTATTTAATTGAGTCACAGCATGAAAAAAACTGACTGCAGTTTCTCACTCAAATAACTTCTGAACCACGATAATGCTGTATTGTCTAAACCGTAGCGCTCTCATTTTTCCAGGAGCAGTTCATGATTGAGTGTGTCAAAAGCGGCTGAATAATCAAGCAGAATTGCTCCAACCATTTTCCTTTCCACTATTTCTCTGAACCAGTGATCAGTTATTTGGATCATTGCCGTCGCACTTGAGTGCCCTTGTTTATAAGCATGCTGATAATCAGTAAAGAAGTTATTTTTGTGGAAATAGTCATTGACCCGTCATAGACCTGTTCATATATAATTCACTCCATTACTTTAGCTCGGACTGTCAGTAAACAAACAACAAACAAAACAAATGGGGAGAGTTTCTTATCTGTGGGGTAACACATGTTCTGCCCGTGTCCAACGAGGAAAATCAAATTATTAACTTCACCCAGATATAAAAACAAGGAAAAACTAAGCACTTTAGTTAAATATTAAATATAATTTATAATTATGTTTGCTGTGTTATGTGAAAAAGTAGCCAAACCTGTCATATGAAATTGAATTAAACAGCCTGCCCTGGTGTGATTTCTCTATAAAAGCAGCGTGCATTTGCAGCTCGGACACATCAGATTCAGGATCCTGACTTGACTCACAGCTTTGAGCTGCACCAGGGTTGCTTAAGTTTGTCGCACAACTGACTAAAAATGACTTTTTCAGAATCATGAGTAAATCCTCCATCTGCACTGACCAGGAGCTGCGCATTGGGGACAGTCTCATCAGTAACAACGGGAACTTCAAGGCTGTGTTCCAGGTGAGAGGGCTCCTGTCATATTTTAGTTAAGTCAATCTGAAAACGCCTTTCAAAGAACCAAGACACCAGTACTAGGTTAAAAAAGTCAAATAAAAATACAATAAATTCATAAATTAAATTCAGTTAAACTAAATGAAGCTATTTTTGTTTCATTATGATACTATTTGATTTCATGTTTCTTCATCATCCATTGGGAACACATTTTAAAGGCTATGATGTTTTATTTCTGCAGGAGGACGGTAACTTTGTTCTGTACAAGTGGGCTCCAGTTTGGGAAACTAACACTGTCGGTAAAGACCCATATCGCATCATTCTGCAGTCAGACACAAACCTGGTGATGTACACAAAGAAGAAAACGCCTGTGTGGGACACTAAGAACCACGAGAGGCAGCCCTGTAAACACCTGCGTCTGACCCTGACCGACCAGGGGAGACTGCAGGTGGAGCAGGATGGTAATGTCATCTGGGATCATGAGAGGGGCTGTGTGCAGAGCCACATCTAACCTCCAAGTCTGCCATGGGGCTCTTCAGCACTTCACTGCCACTCGGGTTCAAGTGGTTATTCACATGCCACAACATGACGCACAACTGTCAACATCTGCACGAAATATATCTGTAATACATTTTGAATATAACAAAAAATTTTCCTGTTTTCTGGTGCGTTTCAATGTATTCCAATTGGCCAAAGTGTGATAACATTTGTGGATTCTATCATGTTAGAAAATGTTTTGTAGAAGTGCCACACACAGGCCCCTAATGCTGATGCTAATACTTTCAAAAGAACACTTTGATTTAGGCCTATACTATAAATATTATAGGCTCACCATCTCTGTATAACTATGTGATTAGGACCTTCACCCCAGCTATGTTTTTAATGAGGAAACTACATAATAACATAGATTTAAAAAAAAAACAAAAAAAAAAAAACATATGAAATGTGTGTTTCATCTGTGGCATAGTGAGGCCGGGGCTTCACTGTGTTGTGTTTTGTTTGTGTGTGTACATCAGAGTCAGGTGCTCATTGTAATTTCATTGTTCCTTTACGCAATGACAATCAGAAAACAGCGTAATATGGGCTTTTCAAAGAGCCTATGACAGTTTACACTACTCATTTTACTAAAACACTCTTAAGATCATTATATTTAAGATTTTTTGCAAACGCATTCACACTTGTTTACCAAATCTGACAATTTCTTTAGCTTTAAAATTGTACTTCCTGGTTGGAAATCATGACATCACAAAAGGGAATTCCATAAGTGTTACCTAGAAAAATTGCTCTAATGTACACATAAATTATAATCTGGCAAATATATAATATAAGAAAACACCTTTATTTGGTTGAATTAATGTTTAAGGTAACAGAAAAATCTACTGTAATTTTAATTTTTCAGCTTTTCTTCCCAAATTGCTTCTTGATTGGTGTAAAACTATCATTTATATTTTCAGTAGTTATAATCCCACCAAATTAAGTCAAAATTAAAGAATCATAAAAATATAGACACTTTAACTGTACCCATTGTGCCGGGGCTTATAGCAGTCAGTCATCTCCACCGGGCCCCTCAGAGTCCTGGGTGAGTCCAGACTGAACATAAGGGTGGGGTCAGAGATTAGCCCCTCATGCCCCTGGTGCCTGACCCCTGCCCCCCTCTGTTGCCCCGGGATGGTGAGGGGGCTCTGTTCTGGCTGGGGATGGGGCAGAATGGGGTACTCCTCTGTGTTCTGCTGCTGCAGATGTCCCAGAATGCACTTGGACAGATAGTGAGGGTCGCCTTCATGTTCATCTGAGAAAGAGAAAGATTATTATCAAAGTAATGAGTTGTGTGGTCCTCTGTGTCTTTTATTTATTTGAACTTATTTACCTTATTTATTGTAATTTTATGATTGTATTGTTTTGCTTTTATTGATTCATACTGTTTTTTATTGTTTTGGGACTGGTATGATCACTTTTTTTTTTTAGCAGTTATACCTTTTGTTTGATCTCTTTGACTTAGAAACTGCTCTGTTTATAAAACATACTAAATAATAAATAATAATAAATAAAGTGGATTTGGATTTTTTGTACTATTATTTAATGCTGACAGTCACATTCTATTGTCTAAATAAAGAGTTTTTTATTATGGTAAATGGTCACATTTTTATATACAAGCGCTTTTCCACCTTCAAGGCACTCAAAGCGTTTTAGATCATAGAACCACACACCCATTCACACACACAGTCATACACCAGTGTACACAGACACTGGAGGCGAGGTGGGTTAAGTGTCTTGCCCAAGGACACACCTCCAACCTGTGGGTCAGTGGATCTGCCCACTCAATCAATGATGTTTAAGCCAAGAGCGTGATTCGAACCACCAACCTTCAGTGGACAAATGCTCTACCAACTCTACTGTCGCTCTCATTATTATATTATCATTGAAGTATCGGAATCGGTATTGAGTATCAAATCTATTCCTAGTATTGAAATTGAGCTTCACGTGACACTAGTAAAATCCCCCTCTTGTCTGGCACTTACTAGGGGTGTGCAAAAATATCGAAATATCTGTATATCGTGATACTAAATTTGATGATACAGTATTGCTATCGTGGGCTGCCATAAGGATATTTTATGTATTTTACAGCATTTTATTTTATTTTATTTTATTTTTTGAGACAATACTAATATTTTTTGATGATTAAAATAGATGTATTTCATATTAACTTTGGACAGGTAGTGGTTTAACAAAGAAATATTGCTGCTAAAAAACAGCAGTATCATGTGTAAAATATCGATTATCTCATGTATCATATCGTGATAATATCGTATCAGGAGCCATGTATCGAGTATCGTATGGGACCCTGTGATTCCCAGCCCTGCTTACCGTTGAGCAGGATGAGTGTATATCTGTTGCGACACTCTAGGGAGCGCTGTAGGATGTCTGTGAGGGTCCTGAAGAAGAGGAGGACCTGCTCTCTCCTCTGAGGTTCTCCAAACGCCGCGCTGCTGTCCTGAGACATGCTGTGGAGAGTGAGCAGGGGCGTGGCATACTCCAGCACACAGTGATGAGCCTATACGGGGCAAAAGAGGGGGTATAGCTGGGTTTCAAATGACATCACAACATTCTATAGGCCAATATTATTTAATACAGGGTTAGGGTTAGGGTCAGGTTCCACATTTGTGCATTTACCTTTTGGATATTTCATGGTAAAGTCCAGTGTAATCAATAGGGAAAACTGTCTCCTGTCCCCCATCTGGGAGTATGACATCATCATTATGTATTGGCACAATGTTCAGGCGTTTCCATGGTGACACAACGCACACTTTAGCAAACTGTCAAAAGGTTTTTAGATTGTCTGAAAATGTATGTAAAATCCCTCAGTCGTCCAGGTAGAATCCATGGCAAAAAAAAAAAAAAAAAAAAAAAAAAAAAAAAAGGAGAAAATTTAATTTGTCAACTGGACATGGTTTATTTGGTTGAATACGTTTCGCAGCTCATCCAAGCTGCTTCTTCAGTTCTGGTCAGATGCTGGCGGACACTGCTTTATATCTGCCTGAAGGGAGGAGCTTAATTACAATGAAAATTACTCTGAGCAGTAACGATAAGAGAAGACCGGCGACTCCAGGTAGAGGTCTTCAGGAAGCCCACACACACCGACCAATATCTGCTTTTTGATTCACACCACCCACTTCAGCACAAACTGGGAGTCATTCGGACATTACATCACAGGGCCCAAGTGGTTCCTACAAGCACAAAGGGAAAGGAGAAAGAAGAACAACACGTGGAGAAAGCCCTCTCCGTTTGTGGATATCCTAAATGGGCTTTCAATAAAACGAAGAGAACAAAGAAACAGGACAACAGAGAACCAGAGCCCAGGAGAAGGGGTGTAACTATTCCTTACCTGGCTGGTGTTTCTGAAGAACTGCAGAGGATCTTCAGACAACATGAAATCCCAGTCTATTTCAAACCCACAAACACTTTAAGACAAAAACTGGTCCATCCTAAGGACAAAACTCCGAGCCACAAACAAAGCAATGTGGTCTACTCCATTCAGTGTAGTGAAAACTGCAGTGAGCGCTACATTGGAGAAACAAAACAGCCACTTCACAAAAGGATGTATCAACACAGACGGGAAAACCAGGGTGGGCCGCAATCTGCCGTACATCTCCACCTAAAAGCCACGGGCCACTCCTTTGAGGACAGCGAGGTCCAGATCTTGGCCAGAGAAAAGAACTGGTTTGAGAGGGGAGTTAAAGAAGCTATTTTTGTCAAGAAAGAGAATCCTTCCTTGAACAGAAATGGGGGTCTCAGACATCATCTGTCTCCCATCTATAACTCTATCCTCAAACCTAAATCAAAACAAACTGGGAAAACAATGGGACTAGCCAGGTCATGTCCAGAGGTGTGAAAACACCATCATGGCCCTGAATGGATATGCTAACTACTCCCCCACTCCCACTCCATATTGAATAGACTCACATGACTAACAGAAACTGTTAACAACTCCATATTGAATCACCTGACCAACTGAAACTGTATTTAAATATGTGTTGTCTCAGAGTAATTTTCATTGTAATTAAGCTCCTCCCTTCAGGCAGATATAAAGCAGTGTCCGCCAGCATCTGACCAGAACTGAGGAAGCAGCTTGGATGAGCTGCGAAACGTATTCAACCAAATAAACCATGTCCAGTTGACAAATTAAATTTTCTCCTTTTTTTTTTTTTTTTTTTGGCCATTGTCTGAAAACTCAAGGAAAAACTACAAAATGGATTTAAACACATTTTCAGGAGTTTAGGTGTTTGATTTTCAACCAAAAGCGTCAGTTTTAAACAGCAGGTGAAGCTAAACAACTCAATAACACATGTTATATTTGTGCAGGGAGCCAGTGATTCCCAAACTAGATGCAGGGACCTAAGTTAATTACTTGTGCAAATTAAGTACACTATCTACCAAATGCATGCTGTATGTTTAATAATGAGCTTTTTCTATAGTCACACACACACACAGCACTGTATCTCTGCTGTGGATTACCCCCTCCTGACCTTTGACCTCTGTGGTTCATTATCATCCACAGGTAGAGGGTCATTAGCATAAATTAGCATAAAGAGTCAACTAGGGCTAAGGGGCGGCGGATTACTGAGAAACAGAAACAATGTCTGTCCAAACTTATTAGATAAAACTGATAAAAGCTTATTTAAGAGACTGGGGCAACAACTTTTGTGTTTTCATTTCTCTAAGAACAATTTTAACATTATTCATTTAAACTACAGTAATGAGGGAAAGGCTGAGAACAACTGAACAGAAAGATCGATTCCTGTCGTTGTGTCCTTAGGCAAGACACTTGGCCAGCATTGCCTAGTGTTTTGCTTCATTCACACATGTTTAACACAAACTCTATATACTTAGGCTGTGTTCTTCTCTCACACAGAAAACAGGTGCTCCACTGTGTTTTTAAACTCCATGCACCCACTAAAATCATTTGGATGACTTCAGCCTTGGAATTGCCCTTTATTATTAGTCTGTCTTCATCTCCAAAGCTCAAAATGCTGTGTTCCACCTTGTGATGTCATGAAGCGGTAGTTTTCAAGTTAACAGCTACATTTTACCTAAAGTTTATGTGACATTGGCAATTCCAGGGCTGAAATTATCTAAATGATTCTAGTGAAGGTGTATGGAGTTTAAAAACACAGAGGAGCACTTCCTATATTACCACATGACATCACAAGGTGGAATAGAATGTTTTCTGTCTGAGAGAAGAACTCCTAAATATGCAGGATTTGTGTGAAACGAAACACAACTCCAGCTATGTTTTTGATGAGGAAGCAACATAGATCAGAAAATAGCGTAAAACAGGCTTTTTGGTTGTGGTTTCTCACAAGATCTCACTTCCTCGTTGGTTTGCCAAATCAGTGGTTTTGTGTCCTGTCACATGTTTTTTTTTATACTTAATAGAATTTGTATCCACTTTTAATGTTGTTTTAAAGTTGAACACCTATATTTTTGTTGAAATGCTGATTGATGAAACGTCCTTATTCTGCGTAGAGGTGACCTGACTGACTTATAGAACGGATGTTGTTTATGATATATATATATATATATATATATATATATATATATATATATATATATATATATATATAAAGATATTTTTTTCCTTTCACTCTTTGGCTCTTGGCGAGGATGGACGCTTTTTCCCTCCTCTCCTGCCCCTTATCTTTCCCTGCTCTGCTCTTTGTCTCGTCTGGTCTAGTGTCTAGTCTTATTCCTTGTGTGACTCTCTCCGCTCTGCTCTCCAAAACCAAATTAACTATGGATTTGATAAATTGGTCTCTGAATGCAATTGACACCATTTTTTCAACAAGACAAGCAGGATCAGGCGAATCCAAAGCTCAAAATGCTCTGTTCCTCCTTGTGATGTCATGAAGTGGTAGTTTTCAAGTTAACAGCTCCTTTAACCTTTTGTTCAGTAGAGATTGTCAATTCCAGAGTTGAAATTGTCCAAATGATTCTAGTGAAGGTATATGGAGTTTAAAAACACAGAGGAGCACTTCCTATATTACCACATGACATCACAAGGTGGAATAGAATGTTTTCTGTCTGAGAGAAGAACTCCTAAATATGCAGGATTTGTGTGAAACAAAACACAACTCCAGCTATGTTTTTGATGAGGAAGCAACATAGATCAGAAAATAGCGTAAAACAGGCTTTTTGGTTGTGGTTTCTCACAAGATCTCACTTCCTCGTTGGTTTGCCAAATCAGTGGTTTTGTGTCCTGTCACAGATTGATTGATTGATTGATTGATTGATTGATTGATTGAGATTGTCAATTCCAGAGTTGAAATTGTCCAAATGATTCTAGTGAAGGTATATGGAGTTTAAAAACATAGTGGAGCACTTCATGTATTACCACATGACATCACAAGGTGGAACAGCGTGTTTTCTGTTTTAAACCCACCTGTCCTTTGTGGTTGTAGACTCTATACACACTGTGCTTGTAGACCCTCCCCCGGACCCCTCCTCGGTCCAGCTGGCTGTTAGGGAGACTGTCACAGAACTGGACCCTCTCGTCTTCATCCTCCAGTTTGTGGCTGATGTTTGCGTTTATGGGGATGAGGATGAAGAGGCGCTTTGACCCTCGGCTCCACAGGGGGGTACTGCTCTGGTGGGACGCACAGAAAGCAGAGATGGCGTCTTCCAAACCTAAACACACAAGTAGATTAGAGTTTGGGTTCATTACGTTTTACGTAAAACGTAATCAACATAAACACGTTTTTTCATTACATGAATCTTTGATATTATGCTATTAATCTATCTCCATGGAGACACGCAGGTGGCACAACCATCCATCCATCCATCCATTTTCTTCCGCTTATCCGGGACCGGGTCGCGGGGGCAACAGTCTAAGCAGGGACTCCCAAACTTCCTTCACCCCGGACACTTCCTCCAACTCCTCCGGGGGGACCCCAAGGCGTTCCCAGGCCAGCCGGGAGACATAGTCCCTCCAGCGTGTCCTGGGTCTTCCCCGGGGCCTCCTCCCGGTGGGACATGCCTGAAACACCTCCAGAGGGAGGCGTCCAGGGGGCATCCGGAACAGATGCCCGAGCCACCTCAGCTGGCTCCTCTCGACGTGGAGGAGCAGCGGCTCTACTCCGAGCCCCTCCCGAGTGACTGAGCTCCTCACCCTATCTCTAAGGGTGCGCCCAGCCACTCTACGGAGGAAACTCATTTCGGCCGCTTGTATCCGCGATCTTGTCCTTTCGGTCATTACCCAAAGCTCATGACCATAGGTGAGGGTAGGAACGCAGATTGACCGGTAAATTGAGAGCTTTGCTTTTTGGCTCAGCTCCCTCTTCACCACAACGGTCCGGTACAGCGACCGCATCACTGCCGACGCTGCACCAATCCGCCTGTCAATCTCACGCTCCATCCTCCCCTCACTCGTGAACAAGACCCCGAGATACTTGAACTCCTCCACTTGAGGCAAAGACTCCCCACCCACCCGGAGAGGGCAAGCCACCTTTTTCCGGTCGAGAACCATGGCCTCGGACTTGGAGGAGCTGATCTTCATCCCAGCCGCTTCACACTCGGCTGCGAACCGCCCCAGTGCACACTGGAGGTCCCGGTTCGATGAAGCCATCAGGACAACATCATCTGCAAACAGCAGAGATGAGATCCTGTGGTTCCCAAACCGGATCCCCTCCGGCCCCTGACTGCGCCTAGAAATTCTGTCCATGAATACAATGAACAGAACCGGTGACAAAGGGCAGCCCTGGCGGAGTCCAACATGCACCGGGAACATGTCCGACTTACTACCGGCAATGCGAACACAGCTCCTGCTCCGGTCATACAGGGACCGAACAGCCCTTAACAAAGAGCCCCGGACCCCATACTCCCAGAGCACTCCCCACAGGACCCCACGAGGGACACGGTCAAATGCCTTCTCCAGATCCACAAAACACATGTGGACTGGTTGGGCAAACTCCCATGAACCCTCGAGCACCCGATGGAGAGTATAGAGCTGGTCCAGTGTTCCGCGACCGGGACGAAAACCACACTGCTCCTCCTGGATCCGAGGTTCGACCATCGGCCGGATTCTCCTCTCCAGTACCCTGGAATAGACCTTACCGGGGAGGCTGAGGAGTGTGATTCCCCTGTAGTTGGAACACACCCTCCGGTCCCCCTTCTTAAACAGAGGGACCACCACCCCGGTCTGCCAGTCCAGAGGCACTGCCCCCGACCGCCACGCGATATTGCAGAGACGTGTCAACCAAGACAGCCCCACAACATCCAGAGACTTAAGATACTCGGGACGGATCTCATCCACCCCCGGAGCCCTGCCACCAAGGAGCTTGCCAACCACCTCAGTGACTTCAGCCAGGGTGATGGACGAATCCGCCTCCGAGTCCCCAGCCCCTGCTTCTTCCTCAGAAGGCGTGACAGTGGGGTTGAGGAGATCCTCAAAGTATTCCTTCCACCGTCCGACAACGTCCCCAGTCGAGGTCAACAGCTCCCCACCCGCACTGTAAACAGTGTTGGTGAAGCACTGCTTCCCCCTCCTGAGGCGCCGGACAGTTTGCCAGAATTTCCTTGAGGCCGTCCGATAGTCCTCCTCCATGGCCTCTCCGAACTCCTCCCAACCCCGAGTTTTTGCCTCCGCGACCGCCCGGGCTGCAGCACGCTTGGCCTGCCGGTACCTGTCAGCTGCCTCGGGAGTCCCATGAGCCAACAAGGCCCAATAAGACTCCTTCTTCAGCCTGACAGCATCCCTTACTTCCGATGACCACCACCGGGTTCGGGGATTGCCGCCGCGACAGGCACCACAGACCTTACGACCACAGCTACGAGCAGCCGCATCGACAATAGAGGCCGAGAACAAAGCCCACTCGGACTCCATGTCCCCAGCCTCCCCCGGAATCTGGGAGAAGCTCTCCCGGAGGTGTGAGTTGAAGGTCCCCCTGACAGAAGGCTCTGCCAGACGTTCCCAACAGACCCTCACAATACGCTTGGGCCTGCCAGGTCTTTCCGGCTTCCTCCCCCGCCAGCGGACCCAACTCACAACCAGGTGGTGATCAGTTGACAGCTCTGCCCCTCTCTTCACCCGAGTGTCCAAGACACGCGGCCGGAGGTCAGATGACACGACAACAAAGTCGATCATCGACCTCCGGCCTAGGGTGTCCTGGTGCCACGTGCACTGATGGACACCCTTGTGCTCGAACATGGTGTTCGTTATGGACAAACTGTGGCTAGCACAGAAGTCCAATAACAGAACACCACTCGGGTTCAGATCAGGGAGGCCGTTCCTCCCAATCACCCCTCTCCAAGTGTCACTGTCGTTGCCCACGTGGGCGTTGAAGTCCCCCAGTAGAACAACGGAGTCCCCGGTCGGTGCACTGTCCAGTACCCCTCCCAGAGACTCCAAGAAGGCCAGGTACTCTGCACTGCTGTTCGGCCTGTAGACCGACACAACAGTGAGAGACCTGTACCCGACCCGAAGGCGCAGGTACGCGACCCTCTCGTTCACCGGGGTGAACTCCAACAC
Source organism: Taenioides sp. WSHXM2023 (assembly GCA_029959045.1). Classification (NCBI taxonomy): domain Eukaryota; kingdom Metazoa; phylum Chordata; class Actinopteri; order Gobiiformes; family Gobiidae; genus Taenioides; species Taenioides sp. WSHXM2023. Next base: position 25,832,069 of record CM057100.1, read on the forward strand.
ACAGCGGCTGAGCTGTGGGGCAATGAGCAGGCCCACACCAGCCCGCCGCCGCTCCCTGCGTGCAACGCCAGAGAAATAGAGAGTCCAGCCCCCCTCAAGGAGTTGGGTTCCAGAGCCCAAGCTGTGCGTGGAGGCGAGGCCGACTATATCTAGTCGGTAACGCTCAACCTCCCGAACGAGCTCGGGCTCCTTCCCCCCCAGCGAGGTGACATTCCACGTCCCTAGAGCTAGTCTCCATGTCCGGAGATCTGGTCGCCGAGGCCCCCGCCTTCGACTGCCGCCCAGATCACTTTGCACCGGCCCCCTATGGATCCTCCCGCGGGTGGTGGGTCCACGGGAGGACGACCCCATGTCGCTCCTTCGGGCTGTGCCCGGCCGGGCCCCGTGGGGGAAGGCCCGGCCACCAGACGCTCGCCGTCGAGCTCCCACCCCAGGCCTGGCTCCAGGGTGGGGCCCCGGTAACGCCAATCCGGGCGACGTAGCTGATCTTGTTGTAGTGCTCATCATAAGGGGCTTCTGAACCGCTCTTGTGAGAGCTGAGTTTTGTTTCCTCATCAAAAACATACCCAGAGTTGTGTTTTGTTTCATTCAAACATGGTTGAAAAACCCTTTATCTCCCAAGCTCAAAATGCTCAGTTACACCTTGTGATGTCATGAAGTGGTAGTTTTCAAGTGAACAGCTCCTTTTACCTTTTGTTCAGTAGAGATTGGCAATTCCAGGGCTGAAATTATTCAAATGATTCCAGTGAAGGTGTGTGGAGTTTAACAACACAGTGGAGCACTTCCTGTATTACTGCAGTGTTTTCTGTTTGAGAGAAAAACACAGTCTCAATACACAGGGTTTGTGTGTTAAACGTGTGAATGAAGCAAAACACAACTCCAGGCCTGTTTGTGAACATAAATCAGAAAATTGCATAATATGGGCCGTTTAAGGAATGTGTGTGTATGTGTGTGTGTGTGTGTGTGTGTGTGTGTGTGTGTGTGTGTGTGTGTGCGCGTGTGTGTGCGTGTATGTGTGCATGTGCGTGTGCCTGTGTGTGTGTGTCTGTGCGTGTCTTTGTGTCTGTGTGTGCGTTACTGACGGGGCAGCACCAGTTGGAGGTAGCCGAGGTAAAAGGACCAGGCCAAACCATGAGCTACATTCATCCTCCTGGTCTCACAAATGTCCGACAGCTCCACCTCAGAGGGGGCCTGAACAGAGACAGGACAATACAGCTTTACCATGCAGTGGTATGCATGGTATATAAAAGAAAAGTGTTACGATTTAATGCTGAAAATCACATTCTGAGAGTGTTTTTATTATCATTACGGTATCAGAAACAGTATTAAGTGTTGAGTTTAGTATGGAAATCGAGTTTGAAATTTTCGCACTGTGACAACACTGCTACAAACCACTGTATTTAGAAATTGCTAGTCTCCTTCCTCTGAAATCATTATTAGATGGAAATCCTAAATGTTTATGTTAAATATAAAATTACCAGCACTCCCAGACTCCGGAGGGCGGCAGAGAGCACGGAGCAGAGCCAGAGCAGAATCCACAGGTGGGACAGAGGCAGAGGACTCCCCGAGAGATGCAGCACGAGACCGGACAGCACCATGGACAAGAGGGGCCTCAGCAATCCACAGTTACAGAGAAGGACCAGGACAGAGCGCCCCCTGTACCTGAGACATACACATTACAGCTGTGGGTTTGTGTGGGAGTTACTATAAAAGAAAACATTACAGCTGTGGTGGATACCTCTGCTACCACTCCTCAATGTTAGTATTTTTCTTTAATTTCATTTACATTTTACATTTCACAGTTCATTAAAGGTGCAATGTGTAACTTTCCTGATGGAGGGTCTGTCATATTATTTTCTTCATAGAGATGTTATTGCTTTGTCTGGAATGTTTTCCAGTATGGCATTAAACCTTTCTATCTTCACGGAGACCAAACCAGAAGAAGTTACAGATCTGGGGAGAGGCGACCCCGCTCACAGTCAGAATGCCTGTTTTTCTAGGTAGTTTTGAGCTGTAAAATCAACTGTAATTGAATAAATGTAAAGGCGATATGTTTAATGTCATACTGTGGAACATTCCAGGCAGAACAATGACAAATCCATAGCAGGTGACGGATCCCCAACCAAAAAGTTACACAATGCACCTTTAAGTTACATTATTTGCATTATTAAATACCGCATATAGTTTAAAATTATTCCTTTATTTAGATTATGTTATATTTTCTAATTTGGGTATGCACCTTATATATAATAACGTCTAGGGTGGGTGCTCAATGGTGAGTGTCTGGTGGCTGGGCCTTCCATGGGGTTGTCCTCCCGTGGATCCACCACCCGCAGGAGTAACCATAGGGGCTGGTGCAGGGAGATCTGGGCGGCGGTCAAAGGCGGAGGCCTCAACAACCATATCTCCGGACATGGAGATTCGCTCTGGGGACATGGAATGTCACCTTGCTGGGGGGGAGGAGCCTGAGCTTGTGCGTGAGGTTGAGCGTTACCAACTAAATCTAGTCGGCCTCACTTCCACACACGGCTTGGCCTCTAGAACCCAGCTCCTTGAGGGGGGCTGGGCTCTCCATTTCTCTGCTGTTGCCCGCGGGGAGCAGCGGCAGGCAGGTGTGGGCCTGTCCATTGCTCCTCAGCTCAGTGTTGAAGTTCACCCCGGTGAACAAGAGGGTCACGTCCTTGCGCCTTCGGGTCGGGAACAGGTCTCTCACTGTTATGTGGGCCTACGGGCCGAGCAGCAGTGCAGAGTACCCGGCCTTCTTGGAGTCCCTGGGAGCGGTACTGGACAGTGCACCGACCGAGGACTCCGTTGTTCTACTGGGGGACTTCAACGCCAACGTGGGCAATGACAGTGACACCTGGAGAGGGGTGATCGGTAGGAACGGCCTCCCTGATCTGAACCCGAGCGGTGTCATGTTATTGGACTTCTGTGCTAGTCACCATTTGTTCATAACGAACACCATGTTCGAGCACAAGGGTGTCCATCAGTGCATGTGGCACCAGGACACCCTAGGCCGGAGGTCGATGATCAAATTTGTTGTCGTGTCATCTGACCTCCAGCCACGTGTCTTGGACACTCAGGTATAGAGAGGGGCAGAGCTGTCAACCGATCACCACCTGGTTGTGAGTTGGGTCTCCTGGCAGAGGAGGAAGCCGGAAAGACCTGGCAGACTCAAGCGTATAGTGAAGGTCTGTTGGGAACGTCTGGTAGAGCCCTCTGTCAGGCAGACCTTCAACTCATACCTCCGGGAGAGCTTCTCCCAGATTCAGGGGGAGGCTGGGGACATGGACTCCGACTGGGCTTTGTTCTTGGCCTCTATTGTTGATACGGCCGCTCATAGCTGTGGTCGTAAGGTCTGTGGTGCCTGTCATGGCGGCAATCCCCGAACCCGGTGGTGGATGCCAGAAGTAAGGGATGCCGTCAGGCTGAAGAAGCTGTTCCGGGCTGTCCCACTGGGAGGAGGCAAGGAGCTGGAGGAAGTGTCCAGGGTGAAGGACGTCTGGGAGGCCCTGCTTAGACTGCTGCCCCCACAACCCAGCCCCGGAGAAGCGGAAGAAAATGGATGGATGAATGTTATATAAATGTCGGAATTATTAAATATTATTTGCCTAATTTTGAGCTTTTGTTAAATTACCTTTTTGACTTTAGTAAATTTAAGCTTCTTCCTTAAACCTTTGTCCCCATCTTTCTGTTTGGTCCACTACAACATCTTATTAAGTTTTCTGTTCCTGGTGACATTTTGAGGACTTTTCACCATTCAAAAGATATAATATTTAAACATGTTAAAGGGCCCGTATTACTCAGCCCTGGAAATGCCATTCTCTGTTGAACTAAAGGTAAAAGGAGCTGTTAACTTGAAAACTACCACTACATGACATCACAAGGTGGAACAGAGCATTTTGAGTTGGAGATGTAGACAGACTAAGTGTTACTCAAACATGCGTGAATGAAACAAAACACAACTCCAGGTCTGTTTATGATGAGGTAACAACATGTCTTAAAGCTCACAGTCAATTTTGTGTAGTATAGAAACTTTAAAACAACAGTCACAAATTATACTTTGTTACTTCACAAGTTACTTCACAAACAAATAATTTCATTAGATCCAAACCTGTTCTTTTGGTTGACCACCTCCTCCACAAACAGGAAAATCCCATGGACCAAAGGGCAGAGCGACAACAGGAGCGTCGCCATGGAGACCCAGCCCACGACTGTCTCCTGCAACAACATGGCCGCCGCTGCCATGGAGACTGCAGCCACGCCCAGAGCGCACATCTTCGGCAGAGACCCCCGAGGGCCCGGGACCAACTCAGATTGGGATCTGAGGGACTGCATCTGTCAATCAAAGTCATCAATACAGTGATCAATGTGTGAGGAGGAGACACAGTGATGTATGTTTAGAAATCATTTATACATTGTATTTAGTGTTATTGGACTTTTAAACACTTGTTACTTTAAAGAGGGGGGGTTTTCACTCCTGTGGCGTATTACCTGCTACCACATGGCATATTTAGATCACCATGTCACCTTCTATTGTTTTGAAAATCCTTTATTTGCCTAAAACAATGTATTAACATAATAAGTTATATATAAGTTTCACTTCATTTTTGACAATCTGAATCTCCCCTCTCTTTGATCCCCACATTAAGTCACCCCCCCTTCAGAGCGCTATCACAACACATTTACTGTGTATCCCGCTAATGAAATTATAGGACTAGACCAGGAATAAACCAGGACTGGACCCAAGTGTATCGTGAAAGTCTGTTGGGAACGTCTGTCAGAGCCCTCTGTCGGGGCAACTTTCAACTCTCACCTCCGGGAGAGCTTCTCCCAAATCTCGGGGGAGGCTGAGGACATGGAGTACAAGTGGGCTTTGTTCTCGGCCTTTATGGCGGCAATCCCCAAACCCGGTGGTGGACACCTGAAGTAAGGCATGCAGTCAGGAGTCCTATCGGGCCTTGTTGGCTCGTGGGACTCCTGAGGCAGCTGACAGGTACCGGCAGGCCAAGCACGCTGCAGCCCGGGTGGTCACAGAGGCAAAAGTACGGGGTTGGGAGGAGTTCGGAGGGGCCATGGAGGAGGACTATCGGATGGCCTCAAAGAAATTCTGGTAAACTGTCCGATGCCTCAGTTTACAGCTTACATTTTGCATTTAGTTGACATACACAAAGTGGATTTTCAAGTTAATGTGTGATGTGTGAAATGACGTCAAAGAACCCACAAAAGTAGAATAATTGCCTGTGCTGTGTTTTTGTTTTATGTTTTGTTTCAGTGTTGCACCTTTCTCGAAAATGTAATGATGTAATTACTATTGTCGTCATAACCTGTTCAACTGTCAGTGTCCGAGTGATGAAATCAGAAATTAGAATTAAAAGCTGTGCTCAGCATTAAATCCTGTGTGTGTGTGTGTGTTTTATGACCAGACAACACCAATAAAAATATAACTGCACCATCATTTATTTTTATTATTTTATGATTCATCCAAAGCAAATAATGTATAAGGCTGCTTTATTACAACACTTAAAACACTCTGACCTATCCTTTCATCTGGCACATTTAAATCATGTTACTAACTGAAATTACACACACATATCCATTAGTCTATGAATAACTGTTAAAAGAGTTTACATCAACAATATTTACAAACCCACCACTAGACGCAGACTTAGATAGGTTAACGGTAATGATCTGAAGCTACAGCAGTTAGGCTAGCAGTAACAACATTACCATGGTGCCAGCGTTACCATGGTGTAACTTTTCTGCTGGAGGTGTTACTGCTTTGTCTGGAATGTTTCACAGTATGGCATTAAACCTTTCTATCTTCATGAAGACCAAGTTACTGGTCAGATCTGTGGACAGGCAATCCCGCTCACAGTTAGAATGTTGTTTTTCTATGTATTTTTTAGTTATAAAACCACATGTAATTGGATAAAATGTAAGGTAGAACTGTTTAATGTCATACTGTGGAACATTCCAGGCAGAGCAATGACATCTCCAGAGAAGCAAGTAAGTTAAGGACCCTCCACCTGAAAAGTTACACAGTGTGCCTTTAAAGGTGCAATGTGTAACTTTTCTAGAGGAGGGTCCATCACTTATTTGTCTCATGAAGATGTTACAGCTTTAACCACAATGTTCCACAGTATGGCATTAAAGTCATCCATCTCTTGCATTGATTTACTTTGAAAAGAGTGTATCTGTACTGTGAGTGGGCCCCCTCTCCACAGAGCTGACCTGTAACTTGGCGTGGTGTTGTGTCACATATTTGTCTTTATGGATAAGCATAAGTTTAATGCCATACTCTGGAACATTGTGATGAAGACAAGCAGATGGCAGACCATCTACCAGAAACTTACACAGTGCACCTTTAAAGTCAACTTTCAGCAAATACTCATATAATTTTTAGTGTCGGCATAATTAATGTGTTTTTATTCAGATTTTTTGTGATGTATTTTTTCATCATTATTGCTTTTTGCCCTGTTCTTACCTGAAACCAATACGTTAAAGAAATCAGCATTATACAGAGCTGAATCTATTTGGTATAACCTGCCTCTGTCTTTAACACAGACTAAAAAGGAGGATCTTTTAAAAAATAACTGAAAACAAATTATAGAGTTATAAATTATAAAAAGTAAATTAAATAAATAAATAAATAAATAAATAAATTGACAGTTCACAACTGTTCACAGGCTTGTGCTGTCACAGGCTAATCCTGGCATATTTCAAAAGGATATTTAAATTCCCTCAAACAATTAAAAAAAGTGTAGATCATGAAATCAAATATCTTTCCAGGAAATTGAAAATCAAACCTAAATATTCCTCACAAATTCTTTGATTGTTTCATTCACATCTGGTATCTCCAAAGAACAGTCTGCCTTCTGTAATAACTAAATCATTCCTGAATGTTAAGAAACCGTTAGCATCACTTCACTTGGAGTTCACACTTGGTCCTGGTTTGAGCAATGTTTAGTCCTGTTCTAGTCTCAGTTTAGTCCTGGCTTAGTCCGGATTTAGTCCTGGTTTAGTTCCAAATTTGGTCCCAGTTTAATCCCAGTTTTGATCCGGTCATTGTGCAATTGTCAACTGGTTTAGTCCTAGTTTAGTCCTGGTTTAGGGTGCTTTCACACTGACAGCATTTGGTGCGCACCAAATGGCCCATTCGAACCAAAAGTTCTTAGTTAGGGGTGGTCTCGGATCGCTTTATCTGCCCTACTTTGGTACGGTTCATCTGGTGTGAAAGCAACCAAACCAAACTGGACGGAACCGAATGCATTATGGGTATTATTATTATGGGTAATTCAGGAGGAGGGCACATCTCTTCTCCCTGAAGAGAGGTGCAATGCGCCGTCGGCGAGTCGAATAACTTATAAGTTGTCTTTGGAGTCGCAGCCGCGAAACATGTTCGAAATTAAGTACGTGCAGAAAATTACCTACACGTACAAAATAATGTATGATGATCAGCGCCAGGAGCGCAAGGCAAAGCTGTTCCTCCATGGTGATCGAAAGTGGCGTGTTTTTTAGTCCGGTTCCGGTGACGATGGTCTTCGCGGTCTATTTTGGTTCGTTTAGAACTATGCATATGTGAAAGCAAACCGTACCCACGTCTGTTTGCTACATTGGAACATTTTTCTGACTAGTGCGGACCAAAGCATTCGAACCATAGGTGTGAAAGCGCCCTTATTAGATCCAGATTTGGTCCCAATTTTGTCCCAATTTTGATGTGGTCATTGTGCAATTGGGAACTGGTTTAGTCCTGGTTTAGTCCTGGTTTAGTCCTGCTTTAGTCCTGCTTTAGTCCTGCTTTAGTTCCAAATTTGGTCCCGGTTTAGTCCCAATTTTGATGTGGTCATTGTGCAATTGTGAAGAAATCAAAGACCCAAACTTATACTGATCAAAACTCAAGTAAGAATGAAACTAAAGAGATAAAAGTACAAGTAGTTTTAAAAGTTTTAATTATAACTTCTACATAAAGCAGTCTACTCACCTCTGTGGCTTCTTGAAAGTGATTCTTAGATGCTCTTTCATGTTTACTTTCAATTTGCCCTGCCCCATCATTAAACCAAACCCACTTCCAGAGAGAGAGCGAGAGAGAGGGGGCGTGGCCTCAGAACAGGAAGTCCAAATGTGGTACTGTGCTTTTATTATAATTGGCAGCACTAAGCAGAAAAATGCAGTAAGTTCTAAATTGTTTTTGCATGGAATGTTCCCCAGTAGGGCATTAAACATATCCGCCTTGCATTCATTCAATGGCAGGTGTTTTATAGCTGAAAAATACATTAAAAAACAGGAATTCTTACCATGTGCAGGCTTGCTTCACCATAGATCTGGCCATTAACTTTTCTCTATTGTGATGTAAGTTTATTTCTAAACTGGAAAATAATAAAGGCAAAGGAGTAACATCACCAAGGAGCCAAGCAGGTAGGGGACCCTCCACCAGAAAAGTTACACAGTGCATCTTTAATATATATATGCTACAGCGACGGCCGCGCCGCAGACTCCACCGCCATGGGCACGTTCGGACCCGCTGTGACCCGCCTGGCACAGAACCTCCAGCTACCTGGGCTACAGCATGGGCTACCACCATGGCTACCTGGGCTACCACTGCAGCTAACCGGGCTACAGGCTGGGCTACCACCACAGCTAACTGGACTACAGGCTGGGTTACCACCACAGCTAACCGAGCTTCCACCATGGCTACCTGGGCTACTACCACAGCTACCTGGGCTACAGCATGGGCTACTGCCACAGCTACCTGGGCTACAGCATGGGCTACCACCACAGCTACCTGGGCTGCAGCATGGGCATGGGCTACCACCACAACTAACCGGGCTGCAGCATGGGCTACCACCACAACTAACCGGGCTGCAGCATGGGCTACCACCACAACTAACCGGGCTGCAGCATGGGCTACCACCACAACTAACCGGGCTGCAGCATGGGCTACCACCACAGCTACCCGGGCTTCCTCCATGGCTTCCTGGGCTACTGCTGCAGCTTCCTGAGCTACAGCATGGAACATATGCACTTTAACAACATAGGCACTTTTGACCCTGTGTGAATGTGATACTTGGATGCCTTATTGAATGTTTAACTGTTGAGTTTGTTTAACTGTTGTGTTTGTCTTGTCCTGTCCTAAATGTCAAGGGACTACGAATGTAAATTAGCTGTACGCTAACTTCGGTACATTTACACTTGTATTTTATTTTTTACTGGTGTTTATCATTGTACATTGTCCCTTTTTAAATAAATAAAATTATTTATATATATATATATATATATATATATATATATATATATATATATATATATATATATATATATATATATATATATATATATATATATATATATATATATATATAAATATATATAAATAATTGTTTATGTTGATGGAGAATTTGATGATGTCTTAATTTCAGGTGGAGGGCAGGGAAAAATAGAACTCTATGGGAGATTCACTGTCTTTGGAAGAAATATTCAAATGTTGAACCTTATCATTATTTGTTTGGGATTTGGCTCAGTGTTAATCTTAAAGTTGAAAGGTCCTATATTACACAAAAGTGACTCAAACTTGAGCTTTAAGCTGATATAATATAGTGTTGTTACCTCATCAGAAACATACCTGGAGTTGTGTTTTGGCAATTCCAAGGCTGAAATTATCCAAATGATTCTAGTGAAGGTGTACACACTGTATTACAACATGACATCACAAGGCGGAACAGAGTGTTTCCCATTTGAGAGAAGAACTCAACCTAAATATGCAGGTTTTGTGTGTGTGTGAATGAAACAAAACACAAACACAACTCCAGGTGTGTTTGTGATGAGGAAACAACATTAGAACAGAGATCAGAAATCAATCATGTCTTTGGGGTTGAATAATGTCATTACTTTCTGAGGCTATTGTGAAAGGTCAGGGACAAGACCAAACAACGATTAAAGCAACAACAAAAAAAATCTGTCAACATTAAAGCTGCACTATGTAACTTTTCTGGTGGAGGATCCGCCAACTGCTATTTCACTAAACTTATCTATCGCCACTGGAGACAAGCAGGTGACGCAACAAGGTCAAGTTACAGGTCAGATCCGTGGAGAGAGAGGGGGACCTTTCTTAGCGTAAGAATGCAGCTGTATCAAGGTCCTATTGCACAAAAATAAATATATCAAATAAAATAAAATAAAAAACACCTGTAACTGAATAAAAGCCAGATATAAGATACAGTACATACGTTTAATACAACACTGTGGAACAATCCAGACTATAAGCAACAACCTCGCCCTGGAGAAAGCAAGTAATGGCCCCTCACCAGGAAAGATACACAGTGTTCCTTTAAAGCTGTCCTTCTGGATTTGAACTGAAAAGGCTTTGGTGGTGTATAATGGTCTGTATTGATGCTTTGCAGTGACATTACACTGGGGAGGTTCTACATGTGTCTGTATGGTGGAATGTTCAGGAGTTACCATGGTGACATGATGCACACATTAGCAAACACTCCAAAAAGTTTTAAGATGTTTAAGTTTAAGTGATTTATAACTGAATGAACAGCACATATCATCTCACCTCTTTCTGTTGAGACTGCGTTAAAACAAAGATCAGATCAAGTCTAACTTGAGTAACAGCGCTTCTGAGTAGTGCTTACAGTTAACATCACACCCCCAGAGAATGTTGATGACATCAGTTGCAAAGTATTGCACAGTGGAACATCACAGGGACACAAAAAGGAATTTTCAGGGAAGTGAAAGTGTAAGTTCTAACCTCAGCAACATTTTCTGCGGTCGAGATTCCCAAATGAGGTGTGACATTTTTATAAATACACTTGCGAAATGAAGAATCCAAATCCCTTAACCCAATCCTGTGACCATTATTAAAAGTGCACTCTGTAATATTTTGGTTGGGGGTCCGTCACCTGCTTGTTTCTATGGATATGTCATTGCTCTGCCTGGAATGTTCCACAGTATGACATTAAACAGCTTTACATTTATTCAATTACAGGTGGTTTTATAGCTCAAAAATACCTAAAAAACAGGCATTCTGACTGTGAGCGGGGTCGCCTCTCCACAGATCTGACTTGTAACTTGGTCTGGCACCACTTTCTGAAGCTGTTATGAGAAATAATAGTACTAGCCTTATCTGTCAGTATTTATACTGACAGATAAGGCAGTGGATAGGCACAGTAATTACACAGATTTGAACCATAAACCAGGACTAGATCTTTATTTTGAAGTTAAAAAGCAAACTCTGCTATAGAGTGTATGCAGATGACGTCACAGGTTTCCCCTGATCCACTTCCGGCGGTCCAGATTTCCGTAGGCCGCCATAGTAAACACACTGTCCAATTCTAAATTACGCGTCATAAAGTCACAAAATGCCCGAGAAATGTTGTGCCTATCAGTGTTCTCAGACAAGGGACAAAGATAAAAACATTCAGCTGTACAGGATTCCTGCTGAGTCTGATCCTGACCGCAGAAGTAGGTGGATTGCTGCGATTAGACGAGCCCATCATAAAACTGCTGACAAGCCCTGGGAACCAACCAAACACTCCAGGCTTTGTGGCAGACACTTCATATCAGGTGTGGTTTGATTTTATCTTTAACAAGTGACCAGCATATTACAGAAAATAGTGGATTCTTAACCAACATTTTACCCCAAGATTTAATTTTAGCTGATCGAGGTTTTAATATGGGACAGACGATAGGTTTGTACAATGCAGAACTTAAAATTCCAGCATTTACTAAAGGCAAGAAACAACTTGATCCTGTAGATTTAGAAAATACCAGAGGTTTAGCATCACTTAGAATTCATGTGGAAAGAGTTATTGGTATGACACGTCAAAAATATAGGATTATGAGTGGAACTGTATCAACAAATTTATTAGAATGTTTGCAAGATGATGTTATGCCGTTGGACAAAATTGTCCATGTATGTTGTGCCTTAACAAATGTGTGTGAGTCAATTGTAAAATTTGAGTAATGTCAAGTAAAAACATACAAGATAATGTATAGAATGGAAAAATTATTGCTTCTTTTATCCCATTCAAGCTTTATTGATACATAGTATTCTGTTGTACTAGTACATATTGTACACAAAAGTTAATATAAACAATATTTTGCATTTTCTACAGACTACAATTTAAAATTTATTAGATAGTTGTAAATATCTGGCCACTGAAGGTCTGGGACAGAATCTACCGCTGTTAGGGCTGTAAAAAGGACCTGGGGCACACTGTAGGGGTCCGATATGTTCAGATTAGCAAGCTTGTCCTCATATCTTTTCTTCTGATTACTATCTAGGTGATTAGTGAAGTCAGTATGAGTAAAAGACGGTTTTTTGTTGTCACTAGAGCACTGGCGGTCAGACGTGACTAGACCGTCAATATGGCGGATTGACAACTTCCTGTCACATGACTTGAGTTGAGTTGAGTTGAGTTATTGATACTTGCCAGCTGATGTGAAGCTAACTGAAAGCACTACTCTGTCTGAAGCTCTGTTACTCAACCAGTAATCTGACCAGGAAGAGCTGGTTTAGTTGGAACACGCGAGCTGATTTGTGCTGTTAAACAAGTCACTCTCACCTTTTTGTTGAAAATCAAACACCTAAACATGACCATGAACATGTATGGACAGTGGAACATTTCCCCAATTACCACTTAATGACATCACAATTGGAGGAACAGAGTGTTTTCAGTGTGAGAAAATAACGCAGCCTAATTATGCAGGGTTTGTGTGTCAAACATGTGTGAATGAAACAACACTATAACATGGATTAAAATCATGCGATATAGGGACTTTAATCACAGTGTCAGGTCACTGAAAGAGTATTGGAAGGACAAGTTGTTAAAATATTGGCCTTTCATTTGGTTTGGTTTCATTTTCATGGAACCTGTGAAAGTCAACCAACCGGTCCGACTGGCTCAGTCCGTCCACAAACACACCACAAAGAGTCTGCCCCGCCACATTTTAGTTTCAGTTTCAGATGTGGTGATGCTATTGCTTTGTCTGGAATATTTCACAGTATGGAATTAAAAGTATCCACTCAATTAAAATTATTATTATTATTATTTTTTGCTCAAAAATACCTTATTAAATACATGGATTCTAACATGGAGTTGGGTCAACTCTCCATAGATCTGGTCTGTAATTTGGTGTTGGTGTCACAAGTCCAATACCATATTTCAGCACAATTTGGCGGCACAGTGTAGCTAGCATTCATGTTTCACAACAGGTTCTAGGTTTGATCCCCAGGTCGCCTGGGCCTGTCTGTGCAGAGTTTGCATGTTCTCCCTGTGTCTGGGCAGGTTTCTTCTGGAGATGGGTCCCACTGGGTGCCACTGAAGGATGAGTCAAATGCAGAGGACATATTTCCCTATGGGGACAATAAAGTGTACCGTAATTTAAATTTTTTTTTTGTTTCAAATTGTCAGTGATAGCATTACAGAGATGCAGCAGCCTTGTAATTATGATGACCATTAAAAAAAAGAAAAAAAAGAATGAAAATCCATCAACTGTGGACGTGGTGGGGCCAGATAAACATTAGCGAATAGATAACGAGGCTACCTCGTTATTCCACAGACACAAGACACTGTTTACTCAACCAACGCGGCGGTTCTTAGCAGCTTTTTCCAACTGTAGCTTCCTCGCAGTTTGCACAAAGTTTGTTGCGATGGCAGACGAGAATCCACTACCAGTTTGCCGCAAAAGAAAGTCAATTTTTGAGGTCGCTGAAAGAAGAAGAGAAGGGGAAAAGGAGCGAAGCCAAACTAAGGTAATTCTCGGAGATTCCTTCCAGCGATGGCAGCACTGAAGCAGAGGGTCTAAAGACTGACACGTTGGTCGCTAAATTACTTCTGGACAGTAAATTTTTCTACTTAGGGAGCTGTGGAGGAGAGGAGGTGGTTTCACGCATGCACAATGTTTGAAAAAAGACAAACAGTCACTGGATTTCTCGTTCCTTGGAAAATCCTCTATACAATCTTCAACATTCTAGGCAAAGCAATAACATCTCCATAGAGACAAACAGTGAGCGAACCCACAACCAGAAAAGTTACACAGTGCACTTTTAATGTGTTTTCCTAATGATGACGTTGTTTGGTTGGATATGCATCATAATTTTAAATCAATAAAGTCGTAGTTAGTGAAGGAAAGAAGAAAACAAACAGCAAAGACAAAAATACACGTGTGGTTATTGACTTTCATTTGTTATATGATAACTATTGTGTAATTTAATAATTACAGTCATTTTGATCCTTGTTTACATTATGGTTGCTAAGTAACATGTCTCTATACCTATCTGCTGCCCGTGTCCAACCAGGAAGTAAAATTATAAACAAATCAAAAAAATTACAAAATTAGAAAAGACTAGGCAAGATTTTTAGTAAAATCTTAAATATATTAATGTTAGCTGTGTTTTTAACAATTTAATAGCCTAACCGGTGATATGCACTTCAAGACCTCAGATGATCCTGGTTTAGTCCAGGTTAATGGTCTTGGTTCATTCCTGATTTAGACCTGTATGTAGTGCAGAATATAGCTCCAGTCTAGACCTCACACTTGTCCTGGTTTAGTCCTGTTTTAGACCTGAGATAGTGCTAGTTTAGACCTGACATGTAGTCCCAGCGTTGTCCTGTTTGAGACCTGATAAAGTCCTGTTAAGTCCAGGTTCATGCTCTCGCTTTAGTCCTGGTTAAGTTTGAGACCTGATTATGTCCTGGTTTAGTCTTGGTTTAGTCCTGGTTTAGACCTGGTTTAGTCCTGATTTAGTCTTAGTTTAGACCTGGTTTAGTCCTGGTTTAGTGCTGATTTAGTCTTAGTTTAGACCTGGTTTAGTCCTGGTTTAGTCCTGATTTAGTCTTGGTTTAGTCCTGGTTTAGACCTGGTTTAGCTCTGATTTAGTCTTAGTTTAGTCCTGGTTTAGTCTTGGTTTAGTCCTGGTTTAGACCTGGTTTAGCTCTGATTTAGTCTTAGTTTAGTCCTGGTTTAGTCTTGGTTTAGTCCTGGTTTAGACCTGGTTTAGCTCTGATTTAGTCTTAGTTTAGTCCTGGTTTAGTCTTGGTTTAGTCCTGGTTTAGACCTGGTTTAGCTCTGATTTAGTCTTGGTTTAGTCCTGGTTTAGACCTGGTTTAGCTCTGATTTAGTCTTAGTTTAGTCCTGGTTTAGTCTTGGTTTAGTCCTGGTTTAGACCTGGTTTAGCTCTGATTTAGTCTTAGTTTAGTCCTGGTTTAGTCTTGGTTTAGTCCTGGTTTAGACCTGGTTTAGCTCTGATTTAGTCTTAGTTTAGTCCTGGTTTAGTCTTGGTTTAGTCCTGGTTTAGACCTGGTTTAGTCCTGATTTAGTCTTAGTTTAGACCCTGTTTAGTCCTGGATTAGTCTTGGGTTTATGGTCTTAGTGTAAACCTGTTTAAATACTGTCCCAGGCCCAGTTGTATTGCAGTTCAGCCCTGGTTCGTGGGTGTGAAAAGTGAATCACAGATATATATGACACTTCACATGAATGAAATAAAGGGTCCATATCCATACCAAAGCTTCATGCATATTTTATTCAAGAGTAAAAAAGTGAATCGTCCCAAGGGGCATGCGTACAGTGTTAGTGACTGGGAACCAAACAGAACAACTGGGGGGAAAAAAGTCAATTATAACAAGAAGAAAAAAAAAGATTTAAAGTGCATATGATTTTCAAAGTATAATTTCCTTTGGTGGAATGGTTACCGTGGTAAATATAAATAATAGTTTTAGTTAAGTCGAGTGGCAGTTAGTGAAGAAAAGTTTAAAAATAAAAGTTGAAAATTACAGGAAATTCCAACCAAAATTTAGAGACAATTTAAATTTTTCTGACAGTTTAAAATTTAATTAAACAAAAATAAAGGTGCAGTCTTATATTTTTATTTGTCTAATCATAACTATTGTGTAAATTAGACAAGACTATTTGGCCCTTGTTAACATTATGGTTGCAGGTAACTGGTGTGAAGCTAACTGGAGGCACTACTCTGTTAGAAGTAGTGTTTTATTTTAGAATTATCTGACCAGAAAGAGCTGGATTGGTGAGCTGGTTTGTGCTGTTTAACAAGTCTCTTACACACAAAATTACAGCCACAAGCTAGCTATCATTAGTTTTAAATCCATTTTGTATTTTTTCTTGTGTTTTCAGACTATCTTGAAACATTTTTGACAGTTTTGGCTAATGTGTGCATTGTGTCGCCATGGTAAATAATAATAAACATTCCGCCAATAGAGATACATGTCCAACCAGGAAGTAAAATTAAAAACTTCACCAAAACCGTCAAACTATGGGAAAAACTAGGCAAGATTTATACTAAATATAATTATATTAGCTCTGTTTTATTGAAATGTGTGTTCTTACTTGTCATATGCACTTTAAAATTGTACAAAAATGAAAAAAAGAAAACAGAAAATGTGGCACAATTTCTATGGCACAGGGCTTTGAGGAGGGTCTTTTAAAGAAGCACAATATAATGAACCAAAGAGAGAAAGAGAGAAGAGAAAGTGTTACTGGCTTAAGATATCGAGAAAACGTCCATTATATCATAAATATAATTATAATCTCCATGGTAACAAGAGGAACTGTCAGTATACATGACAACCAAACCAGGATCTTTCAAGTTTTTAACCATGCAAATCATGCTTATGGCTGCCCTCCGCCGTTTACAATATATTTAAGGTCATTCATTAAGATAATTACTTTATATATATATTTATAGTTTATCAATATTATTTGTATTTTTTAAAACAAGTCATGTACAAAGTAGTAGAGGGAACAGTGAAGGAGGAAAGAAGCAGTAGCATATCGTCAGGTCTATACAGTGTCCAGTGATTGAAAGAACACAAAATGAATACAAAAAATGTTATGTACAAAATAAATAAGTTAATATTGAGCCAAAACGAGAGAAAAAAAATCCTTACAATAGTAGTGACACACGCAGCACACTTAAACAAACAGAAATCGTCACGTTTTTATCAAAGAACTGAAGTCATACATGCACCGAGGAGAGCTTAAATGCTTTACACAGACCTTTTTCGCTTTCTCTGTTATTTCAAATCTAAACTAGAGGATTCCCAGCCGTCGTCGTTGTCGTGTGAGCGGACAGCGCCACCTACGGGCCTGGAGGGGGATGGGTGCATGGATACAAGCGCGGTGGATTACGGCGCGGTACTGCATATTCGATTATGTGCAAGAAAAAACGTCATATTTACACTCGCACAGACTAAGCAGACTGGTCCAGAGACAGATAACGGAAAGGTGAGGATATTGGGTTTTGAACGGAGCAGATGTACTGTAAAACAAAAACAAACAAAGTGGTTAAAAGTGCTAAACCAAAGATGTTCATTTTGTCTTCTTATGTACTTTAACTTCTTGGGTTAAAGTACATAAGAAGGTGTGGTAGTCTCAGAGTAATTTCTCCCTTCAGGCAGCTATAAGGCAGTGTCCACCAGCGTCTGACCAGAACTGAAGAAGCAGCTTGGATGAGCAAATAAACTTTGTCCAGTTGACAAATTGAATTTCTCCTTTTGCCAGGGATTCTACCTGGACGATTGAGGGATTCTACACACCAAGAAGTTATGGTTAAAAGTGCGTTGCGTAGCTTTTCTGGTGGATGGTCCGTCAAATGCTTTTCTCCATGGAGATGTTATTGCTTTGTCTGGAATGTTTCACAGTATGCCATTAAACCTTTCTATTTTCATGGAGACCAAATCAGGCCAAGTTACAGGTCAGATCTGTGGAGAGGCGATGCAGCTCACAGTCAGAATGCCTGTAACTGAATGTGACTGAATTGAATAAATGTAAAGTAGAGCTGTTTAATGTCATACTGTGGAACATTCCAGGTAGAGCAATGACACATCTATAGAAAGAAGCGAGTGATGGACCCCCAACCAAAAAGTTACACAGTGCACCTTTAAGAGACAGATTAAACAATAAAGCTTAATGGGAGACTGTTGGCTTTGCAATCCTTTGAAACACGAATGCACACTCAGTCACTTTAATTTAGCCAAACTTCACATTGCTTTCTTGATATTCTCAGCAGCCTTCTTTTTTGTGTTGTGGGAGCTTCAAACATGTTAAAATCCTTAATAATGAAGCTATGTTTGATTTAATGACATAGTTAATTAGTTTTCCTTAATACAAAGTTTGCATATTTTAGTTAAAAAGCAAATATTCATGACTACTACCGATGCGCGCTGCTCCATATACAACTTCAAAATCCTCCTCTGAGACTGTCCCCGGACCAGAACAGGGTCAGACCGGTCTAAGTGAGATCTAAACCAAGATTTAAGGGGGTCTAAAGGCGGTCTAAAGAAAGTCCACTCATTTCAATGGGTCCAGTGTCTTGCTACAAAACAAAATACATTGTCTTCCCATTATAATAAAACTACAGGCTCAGATTCATATTGTCCACACTTATGTTTTTCCCCAAAGAGAATTCCCAAAGAAAAAACACATTTCCAAATATATATAATATGTATATGTATAACTGCACACACATTTACATAGTTAAGCATCGTACGCACGCAGGCATAACTATCCACAACCCAAAAATATTCCAGTTTTTTCCTGTTTTTGGGAACTGGGCAGCCCCCAAATTTCCTGACATAACATTCCAACCAAGACACAGCTCAACTCTTCATGCCACAACGTTCCGCCACAAACATATGAGCCCTCCGTCCTCTGGGATTTGTAGTCCTCCGGGAGTTGTAGTCCATTAGCGTAGCCCGTAGAGAGGTCCATTTGAGCTTACACCTTTTACAATGGGGAGGGCTATATTCTCAAGTGTTGCCTATTAGTATTGAGTTAAATGCGTATGTACACTATATATGTATGTGTGTGTGTGTGTGTGTATGTGTGTGTGTGTGTATCACGGTATATTGCTGTTATTATCTGTTCCATTGGGCTCGGCCATGTTCATTCTGCCCATAGACAAACCCACAGAGTTGACTGCGTCTCTCCTCGGGGGCATTCGTTCATTGATTCGGTCCAGTCCTTTAGCCTCTTCAAAACTGCTGATTCTGTGTTGAGGAGAGAATCCACGGATCGCTGGAAAAAAAGAAACAAAACAAAAAAAACCACTAAATTTAAAAGTGTAAAATTAAAGGTGCGTTGTGTAACTTTTGTAGTGGAGGGTCCGTGAAATGCTTTTCTTTGTGGAGATGTTATTGCTTTGTCTGGAATGTTTCTAAGTATAGTATTAAACCTTTCTATCTTCATGGAGATCAAACCAGACCAAGTTACAGGTCAGATCTGTGGAGAGGCAAGCACGCTCACAGTCAGAATGCCTGTTTTTATAGGTATTTTTGAACTATAAAACCACCTGGAATTGAATAAATGTAAGGTAGAGCTGTTATCCTGTGGAACATTCCAGGCAAAGCAATAATATCTCCATGGAGACAAGCAGGTGACGGATGCTCCACCAGAGAAGTTGCGCAATGCACCTTTAAAAATGTTTTCGGGACAGTTTTGTGATTCCGAATCTGTCGCAAGGAAGGAAAGTGGAAATGTTCAGGGTCAAACTGAAATTTCCGAAAACCACATTTGATTGAAATGTGGAGGGGCATTTAAAGATTCAGTACAAAGAAACTTGGTCAGATTAATGAAATCTGAATGTAGAATTTATAATCCAGTTGTTCGCATACAATCAATTATTTTTATTGTATTTATTTTTTTGTGCAAATTGTGCAAAGTTGTTCAAAATCTGCAGACTGAAGCTTTAAATGCAGAAAATACAAAGAGGACAGTATTTTTTCTACAAAGCACAAAGAAGCAGAATCACAGTCACCTCAAGAAAATAATACTATAAAATAAGTCACCTGCACTGTAAAAAAAGAATGCAATTAACATCTAAACACATTTGTCAAACATTATAGTCTGTTGGTTTTCTGAGTTAAAAGAGAGGCTGATTTTGGGGCTAAAAAAGATGACCAATGTAGTAATATATAAATACACTTTTAATTCTTGATTCTGCCTTTTACAATTTGGAAAAGATTGAAATTATAAGAATGACATTAAAACGGGAACTGAATTAGCGTATTATATAACTATCCATGAGTTTTGGGTTGTGACAAAAAATTGGTAACGTTGGTATAAGAATTCACAATTCAAAACACAGTATTCAACCTTTGGATTGGTCAAAAGACCTCAAAATGGCGCCCATAACTTGAACCTGAAACCCATGCAATTTCAGTTCAGCTGCCACATTTTATACCATAACGTTTGACAGATATGTTTCAGATTCTCATTGCTTTTAGAGAAAAACCTTCACAAATATTCCAAAAGTTGTAAAATCAAACAGCAATTAAAATTCCCTTTGCATTGTGCATTCTGTAACTTTTTGTTTGGGGGTCTGTCACCTGCTTGTTTCTATACATGTGTCATTGTTCTGCCTGGAATGTTCCACAGTATGGCATTAAACAACTCTACTGTACATTTATTCAATTACATGTGGTTTTATAGCTCAAAAACACCAAGACTGTGAGCGGGAGTTCCTCTCCACAGATCTGACCTGTAACTTATCCTGGTTTGGTCTCGATGATGATAGAAAGGTTTAATGCCATACTGTGAAACATTCCAGACAAAGAAATAACATCTCCATGGAGGAAAGCATTTGACGGACCCTCCACCAGAAAAGTTACACAATGCACCTTAAAACACATGCCACGACTGCCACTGTGTTGGAGCTACAGTGGTCTTAACCCAGGTACAAAAAGCAACGTTTTAGCACAATATAAAGTCTAAAGCAACAATAATTCACCCATAATTTATTTTCATGAACAAATTATGGCTTAGGCCGGAGGAAACAACAGCAACAGACAGAAGACTACAGGAGAAGAGACACAAAAACTACAAGGACATGGACAAAATCTGTTTAAGCACAGAGCACACATCGCTTCTGTATTTTTGGAGTTTTTCTGAGTTGTATTTAGACCCAGATGTGCTGCCGTAGCTTGTGCAGAGACAGATTGGTGCATGTGCGGTCGGGAAAAACAAGACTAACACTGGACCAGGTCTAAAGGACAGAAGGATCCACTGCTCCGAAAGACTTGTGTTCAAATGTGCTACAGAAATATCTTATGTGTGGTTGTGTATATGCTTTGACTATTGAGATGTAACACTGCAAATTAAAATCTGTTTTATTTTTATATAATATTGATTGCTCATTTTTTCATTTATTTATACCAGGTTATACGACTGAGAGGAAAAAAGGGACATCTGCAATACACGTACATTTTTCTACAGTTAAAGGGAGGATATGTTTAGAGGCATATAAATCCAGTCTGCTCGGATTTAAATGTGCACTATGTAACTTTTACTTCCTTGTTTATATGGCGATGTTAGTGCTTTGCCTGGGATATTCATGAGACAAGCATGTGAAGCCACCAAGCCAAGTTACAGGTCAGATCTGTGGAGAGGGCTACTCATACAGCACAGTAAGAATGCATGTTTTTAAAAAAAAAATTCTTCTTTTTGCAATAAAAGCCCATGTGGCTCAATGCCTTCCACCAGAAAAGTTACATAGTGCACCTTTAAATAATAATTTAAAAAATACATCACTAAAAGTGAAAGCAGAACTGCACTTTGACCTCTTTTAGAATAGAACCAGTGGAGGAATTCCTGAAAACGCTTTTTTAAAGACATTTTTAGTTTTTTTAACACTTCATTTGTTAAATTGTTGCTTCTCAATGGTTTTCTGATGCCATGAAATTGAATGTTGGACTCTCTGTTAGAACTCGACTGTTCATGTGATGAATGAGTGAAATTAATTCTATGACTTTGGTTTTAATTTGTTTATAAAATGAAAAAGAGTAGAGAGAAAGAGTAATGTTGGATGTGATGGTGTTAGTCTGTGTGTTTAGCAATGTAGCTATGGTTAGCGTGTTAGCATTGTAGCTGTTTTTAGCACGTTAGTATTGTAGCTGTGGTTAGTATTTTGACTGTGGTTAGCGTGTTAGCACTGTAGCGGTGGTGAGCGTGTGGTGGATTGTGGGTAAAAATCCATGGGCTCATGGACAACACGTTACCTTCAGCGTCCTTCACTGTCTCGATGGCTTCTATGGCCTCAATGGTGGCTGAGGGATGGAGAGAGAAAGAAAGAAAAGAGAGAGAAAGGAAAGAGAGAAGAGCGGAGAGAGAGGGGGAGAGCGTAGAGAGAGAGAGGGAAGAGGGAGAGAAGAGAGGAGAGAGGGAGAGAGAGTGAAAAGAGAGGGACAGAGAGAGAGGGAGAGAGAAAGGAGAGAGAAGGAAAGAGGAGAGAGAGAGAGAGGTTGAGATAGAGAGACAGAGAAAGAGTGAAGCGAGAGAGGGAGAGAGAAGAAATAGAGGCAAGGAGAAAGAGAGAGGGAAAAGAAGAAGGATAGAGAAGAGAATGAGATAGGAAAGAGAGAGAGAAGAGAGGACAAAGGGGAGAAGAGAGAGGGGAAAAGAGAGGCAAGGGGTTGAGAAAGCGATAGGAGGAGGAGGAGGAAAGAGAGATTGGGAGAGAGAAAGAGGGAGAAAAAGAGAGAGAAAGAGAGGGGGAGAAAGAGGATGCGAGAGAGAGAGAGGAAGAAATAGAGAAGTAGGGAGAGAGAGAATGAAAGGAGAGAGAGAGAGAATGAGAAAAATAGAAAGGGATAACAAGAGAGAGAAAGAGGAAGAAAAGAAAAAGGAGAGTAGACAGAAGGATAGAGAGAGACAGAGAGAGAGAGATGGGGCGAGAGAGGAGCGGAGCTGAAACATGCTTCTGTAACAGTCTGGGGTCAACACCAGGGGGCAGTGTGGAGCACTGAACACAACACAACCTCACACTGAGCACATTTTAGGATCAGACAAAGAGGGGAGTGTAACCCATGACTACAGGGATAAGATCAAATTTAGGATCTTATACGGCCAGAAGACGTCTAGAATGTCAAGAACTTATTAAAGATCAATTGCCATATGATTCTATACGATTATGACTGTTACTCTGTTTGATTTTTTATTGGTTAAAACTGTTAACTTGAACTGAATACAATGAAGGAATACAGGTACGATATAAGTGACATAGCTGAAAGAGCACGTTTTAGATGAAATATGAGTTTTCAGTTAAGGATTATTGTAGATTCATTGCACCAGTATATTTTAAAAGTCATATATTACACAAATTTGACTCTTGTGAGGGTTAACCTGTGTGATAATGTTACCTCATCAAAACATATCCGGAGTTGTGTTTTGTTTCATTCACACACACAGTATTTGAATAACCCTGCATATTTAGTCTGTCTACATCTCCAAAGCTCAAAATGCTCTGTTCCACCTTGTGATGTCATGATGCTGTAGTTTTCAAGTAACCAGCTACCTTTAACCTTTAGTTCAGTAGAGACTGGCAATTCCAGAGTTGAAATTATCCAAATAATTGTAATGTATGGACTTTAAAAACACATACACAATGAAACAAAACACAATTTCAGGTATGTTTTTGACGAGGAAACAACATTATAATAGATCGGAAAATAGTGTAATATGGGCGCTTTGAAATAATCTAAAGAAGAAAGAATGTAATCTAATGGGACAGCAGTATCTAACTAGGTAGAGCTATGAATCCAAGAACAAGACGATTACTGGATCGCTTCCCACTATTGGCATTGCCTGCTATTGTGCCCTTGGGCAAGACTCTTCACCTGCCTTCAGTGTCTGTCTGTAGCCTTGTGCTTAGTTATTATTTAATCATGAAAAGCTTTGGGTAGAGCTGCTTCTCCATCCAACTTAAAAAGAAATTCAGTATTGGAATCTAAAACCTACACTATATTGCCAAAAGTATTCACTTACCCATTCAAATAATCGAAATCAGGTGATTCAATCACTTCCATGGTCACAGGTGTATAAACTCAAGCACCTAGGCCTGTTTCTATAAACATTGTGAAAGAATGGGTCGCTCTCAGGAGCTCAGTGAATTCCAGCGTGGTACTGTGATAGGATGCCACCTGTGCAACAAGTTTCCTCACTCCTAAATATTCCACATTCAACTGTCAGTGGTATTATAACAAAGTGGAAGCGATTGGGAATGACAGCTCAAGAACCGTGCTTAGAGAGCTTCATGGAATGGGTTTCCATGGCCGAGCAGCTGCATCCAAGCCATACATCACCAAGTGCAATGCAAAACGTCAGATGCAGTGGTGTAAAGCGCCGCCACTGGACTCTAGAGCAGTGGAGATGTGTTCTGTGGAGTGACGAATTGTGCTTCTCCATCTGGCAATCTGATGGACGAGTCTGAGTTTGGCGGTTGCCAAGAGAACAGTACTTGTCTGACTGCATTGTGCCAAGTGTAAAGTTTGGTGGAGGAGGGATTATGATGTGGGGTTGTTTTTCAGGAGCTGGGCTTGGCCCCTAAGTTCCAGTGAAAGGAACTCTGAATGCTTCAGCATACCAAGAGATTTTGGACAATTCCATGCTCCCAACTTTGTGGGAACAGTTTGGAGATGGCCTGTTCCTCTTCAACATGACTGTGCACCAGTGCACAAAGCAACGTCCATAAAGACATGGATGAGAGAGTTTGGTGTGGATGAACTTGACTGGCCTGCACAGAGTCCTGACCTCAACCTGATAGAACACCTTTGGGATGAATTAGAGTGGAGACTGAAGAGTTGAAGTTGTTATAGCTGCAAAGAGTAGACCGACGTTATATTAAACCCTATGGATTAAGAATGTCACTTAAGTTCATATGTGAGTCAAGGCAGGTGAGCGAATACTTTTGGCAATATTGCGTATATTGAAAAGCCCTCTACATCTTTCTACATTATAAGATTATATGACATTTTGGAGATTTTTAGAAATACAAAATAATGTCAAAACTATGCTAAGATTTTAGGCTATTCATGGTCACCCTCAAAAGCATGTTTCAGCTTTGGCTATGTCCAAAATTAGCAGGAGTTAGCTGGAGTTAGCATTAGCAAGTGTTAGCTTACAATCAGACTAAATCCAGGGTTTGTTTGTTAGCGGTTCGGGTTAGTCTCTCCAGCGGTGAGGTGAAGCCAACAGGATGGGCCCGGGTTAGACCTCATGAGTGGGTTTGTGGGGTTAGATCTAGAAAGGGTCCCAGATTTGGACCAGGACCAGGACTTGGACCAGAACTCTGACCAGGACTCTAACCAGGACTCGGACCAAGACTTGGACCAGAACTCGGGCCAGGACTTGGACTGTGGACTTACCGCTCTGCAGGGTCTGTTTCCCTCCGGACAGGACTCCACTGGGCAGCATCCCAGTCGGGGTCAGACCTTTGAGGGTCAGAACATTCTCACTCTCCTCCCTAAAAAGAGAAACACAGGGAGATTTAAATCAGTTAGAAATAGTATGCAAACGATAATTAATTTAAGGTAAGATTATTGTCTGAGTAAAATGAAAATGCATTGGTTCACATGTCTGCTGCAGAGTTCACATGTCTCCTGGTTTGGTCCTGGTTTGAGCCCAGTTTAGTCCTGATATAGGTTTGGTCCTCTTTTAGTCTTGGTTTAGTTCTGGTCTGATCCAGGTTTAGTTGTAGGTTTAGTCCCAGATTAGTCACAATTTTCATGTAGTGAAGTGTTTTCAAGTGTGAACACAACAAGACAGCAAAATAGTTCTATAGCAACTAATATGTCAACATTTACTACAGCACATGGGCTTCTTCAACAGCTTTTTCAATCCTCTTCTTAAAATACACATTCATAACCGTCTAAAATGCCATTTACAATAATTTCCCTGATTTTTATTAATTTTATTTTATCTTTGGTGACAGACCCTCCACCAGAAAAGTTAAGTCTAATGAAAGTAAAATGGTAATATATACCAAGATCTGTCAATAATCCACCACCCAGACATTTCACTTTATTATGTCCTTTCACTTCTCTTTTGAATTTTATTTGCAGATTTAACTGCGTGCTACTAGATGCTAACGACTCCCCAAAACACTTGAAAATGAGCCTTAACACTTGCCGTAGGACTGAGAACATCTTGGCCATCTTCCCAATGGCTCTGATCTTGTTTTTGATCACCTCTTTCCTGGCGGCCGCTGCACTTGCTGAAAATAACACAGTGAAGCACATGTCAATCACACCAAAACACTCATTAACACTCACAAACATTAGTTTGTTTTTATATTTTTTTATGTTTTTTTCACCGTCATAAATCTCGTCCCCATCGTTCATGAGCTCATCGTCTGAACAAATACTGAGCACGTTCACCAGCATCTCAGTCACTGCAAACAGATAAAAACAAACATAGAAACGTATTGATACTTTGCAGCTGATGTCATCAACAGTCTTTAGAGGTGTGACGCTAACTAGAGGCACTGCACTGTCTGAAGCTCTGTTGCTGAAGTTAGTTAACAGGTGAGAAGATTTGTGCTGGTCTCTCGCACAAATGAACAGTTTTCAGTCAGTCTGACCTTTTCTGTAGAAAGCCTGTGTATACTGGTATATGAATGTGTGTGTGTGAAAAGGTGAGTGGTTCCTTGATGTAAAGAGCTTTGAGAGCCTTGACGGTAGAAAGGTGCTATATAAAAATGTGACCATTTATAATTACCATTTACTATAGGCCTAAATTTCCACAAGTGCTGATTCTTGATTGATAATAAACTGATAATAAACTGCAGATCTACTCTGAAGGCTGAACTCCAGAGCTCCACTATGCATGTGTCTGCTGTTTTGAGGGTCTACTGTACATGTGTCTGCTGTTTTTGGGGTCTACTGTGCATGTGTCTGCTGTTTTTGGGGTCTACTGTGCATGTGTCTGCTGTTTTTGGGGTCTACTGTGCATGTGTCTGCTGTTTTGGGGGTCCACTGTGCATGTGTCTGCTGTTTTTGGGGTCTACTGTGCATGTGTCTGCTGTTTTGGGGGTCCACTGTGCATGTGTCTGCTGTTTTGGGGGTCCACTATACATGTGTCTGCTGTTTTGGGGGTCCACTGTGCATGTGTTTGCTGTTTTGGGGGTCCACTATACATGTGTCTGCTGTTTTGGGGGTCCACTGTGCATGTGTCTGCTGTTTTGGGGGTCCACTATACATGTGTCTGCTGTTTTGGGGGTCCACTGTGCATGTGTTTGCTGTTTTGGGGGTCCACTGTGCATGTGTCTGCTGTTTTTGGGGTCTACTGTGCATGTGTCTGCTGTTTTGGGGGTCTACTGTGCATGTGTCTGCTGTTTTTGGGGTCTACTGTACATGTGTCTGCTGTTTTTGGGGTCCACTGTGCATGTGTCTGCTGTTTTTGGGGTCTACTGTGCATGTGTCTGCTGTTTTGGGGGTCCACTGTGCATGTGTCTGCTGTTTTGGGGGTCCACTATACATGTGTCTGCTGTTTTGGGGGTCCACTGTGCATGTGTTTGCTGTTTTGGGGGTCCACTGTACATGTGTCTGCTGTTTTGGGGGTCCACTGTGCATGTGTCTGCTGTTTTGGGGGTCCACTATACATGTGTCTGCTGTTTTGGGGGTCCACTGTGCATGTGTTTGCTGTTTTGGGGGTCCACTGTGCATGTGTTTGCTGTTTTGGGGGTCCACTGTGCATGTGTCTGCTGTTTTGGGGTTCCACTGTGCATGTGTTTGCTGTTTTGGGGGCTCACCTTTCTCCCCGACGAAGGGCAGGGACCAGGTGAAGACGTCCATGAAGTTGGGGAGCCAGTACGGGTGAGGAGAGCAGTTAAACTGACGGATGTTCATCACATTGTTCTCGTACTTCAACACAGCAGCTGAAACACACACAACAGGCATTTAAAAGGTGCATTGTGTAACTTTTCAGGTGGAGGGTCTGTCAAATGCTTGTCTCCATGAAGATGTTATTACTTTGTTTGGAATGTTTCACAGTATGGCATTAAACCTTTTTATCTTCATGGAGACCAAACCAGACCAAGTTACAGGTCAGATCTGTGGAGAGACAATCCCGCTCACAGTCAGTGAGCCTGTTTTTCGAGGTATTTTTAGCTATAAAACCACCTGTAATTGAATACATGTAAGATTTAATGTCATACTGTGGAACATTCCAGGCAGAGCAATGACATGTCTGTAGAAACAAGCAGGTGACGGGCCTATCACCAGAGAAGTTACACCACAATGCACCATACATATTACAAAATACAGTAACACAACACTCTAGTGGAGGTTCATCACCTGCTTGTCTCCATGGAGATGTTGTTGCTTTATCTGGAATGTCCTGGTATGGCATTAAACGTATTTAGCTTGCATTTACTCAATAAAATGGGTTTTTATTGCATTCTTACTGTGAATTGGCTCGCTTCTCCACAGATCTGACATTTGGTTCACCTGCTGTCTTCCTAGAGATAAATAAGTGTAATCTCCAGAGAAGAACCCTCCACCAGAAAAGTTACTCAGTGCACCTTTAAATAAAGTCTGAGATTGGAAAGATGTGTTTATGGAATCATTATTTGGGTAACAATAAGTAAGTTTTGGATTTGAAAGTTCCCAATCAACTCTTATTATTCTTATTATGCTTCTGTTATTACTACAATTGCGCTATTACAACTATTACTTCTATTTTTATTTGATTATTTATTTACCCAAGATTTCATTTTGAAGAGATTTTTAAAAGAAAAAGCCCCTACCATGTCCAGGAGCTGAACCGAGGACCTTCTTGCTGTGAGGCTGAAGCACTAACCGCCTGTGTTACCATGCTACTTTATTATTGCTACTTCCTACTTATTTCCTACTAATATCAGAAGAGTTATTGTATTTTTTGCCTTTTCACCTTTGTTGTTGTAGACGTCTAGATAGTTTGGAGCGGAGAAAATCGTGATGAGAGAAGGAAAACCTGTGGTCTGGCTCTTCCTGTACATCCGATATCTGAGGAGAGAGACAGCATTACACCACATTATAACTAAAATAAAGTATTGTTATGAGGAAAATATTACGCTACACAGTTCGCAATATTTTTAGGTTTTCTTTTGTTCTAAATTATTATAAAGAAGAGTTTTTACCCTGCGTCTTGGGCCTCGTGCGCTCTGATGATGGACAGGAGGTTGTTCGTTTGAAGAAATTCACATACGGCTGGGTAACTGCACGGAGAGAGAGAGAACAGAGAGAGTAGTTGAGAGTGTGTGAGTGTGTGTCCCATATTTGTTGTAAGCAGGTGAAAAGTCCATAGTTATATATTAGCCAAAACAATACAAGAAAGAAAGCAGAGAAAGATATGAAACCATCTCATTAACTGCTAAAATAATACTGGTAAATAAAAAAAAAAGTCTAGGATCTAGTCTATCATCTACCGTACTGTCTACTATCTAGCAGACGTACGGAAACTTCTTGTAAGGAAGGAGAAATTATTGCGTGACGCAGAATATTCCACAGTACTGCATTAAACACGTTACAAGTCAGATCTGCAGACCCTAATTTCAGCAAGTAAAAATTGTGTATTTTTCAAGGTATTCTTTAGCAATAGAAACACGTCATTGAATATTATGATGTTATTTTTTACATTTGAATGCCATACTGTGGAACATTCCAGACAAAGCAATAACATCTACATGGTGTCAAGTATATAGTGGACCAAAAACGTTACATAGTACACTTTTACATTACATGTATTTATGTCTACTCTTGGTATATTGTACATGTTTAGCTCATTATTATTATTATTATTATTATTATTATTATTATTATTATTATTATTATCATTATTATTATTATTATTATTATTTTACGTTTCTCAGACCTTTAATTACAGTAGTAGTACCAACAGTGTCCAGCAGGTGGCATAAAAACACCTCATTTGTATAGGGGCAGAACAGGCTGTGTACATTGGGCAATAGATTCTTTCATTTTGACTAGAAAACTCCATAAATATCTCAAATTCAAAATTACCTGTACATATTAACTTTTACAATCCTCTTTTCCACCATAATAACAATAAATATAGCCTTATATTTTTTTTCCTTCTTTGCTTTTCACTGTATCTTCAAATCACTTCATATCACTGGCGCTGATCGTCATGGCAACAGCAGCCCGGTAGTCCCAGGGGATTGTGGGAAATCGTTTCATGCTCAAAGTGCGCTGTGGTGTTGTGTTGTGTTGTGTTGTGTGTGTGAAAACTACAGCCTCTTATTCGTTGTTATACTGAAATGAAATCAAAGCTGATTTCACATTATTGGCCTTATTACTTTATAATGAATTGTTCCCTTAAAATATAACATTTGTAATTGCTATTTTTCAGACTGTTGTTTGCATTTACATTTTTGAAGTATTCTAATTAACAATTTAAACATGTCCAGGACTGTTACATTTGAGAGTAGACTGAAATCTGAACTGATAATCTAATACAAGAATCCTATTCATTACAGAACATGTTTGTAAACATACATAGTAAGACCCCATAGAAATTACATATTTCATATTTTGTTGTTTGTAGAGTGCATTAAAATGCCTAGGTAATTGCATTTTTTTTTTTTTTAAACTTGAATAATACTTTCTTTAAAAAATAGCAATTCATATGTTTTGAAAAAAATGACTATTCCTTTTGGCATTTGAAACTACAGAACTTTGCATTATGGACCAATTTTCACTTTTTTCACCACATTTTAATTATTTTGTTTACAATTCAGAAGTTTATAAATATTTAGTGTCACAGGAATTGTAAATAATTCTTGGTTTGATAACAGCGCTTTTTAAGGTTTACTCACTAACATTTAAAAAAATATCTACCGTAATTTCCGGACTATTGAGCGCACCTGAATATAAGCCGCATCAACTAAATTTTCAAAGAATTTTATTTTTGTACATATATAGGCCGCACCTGTCTATAAGCCGCAGGTGTCCACGTCTTCAAGAAGTTTTCAAGTTCAGAGCATCTGCTTGTATTGCCTCTAAAGCTTTTGTCGTCTTTTTGCATTGAGTCAGTTCGTCACGCTGCCGTCGCCAACGTCTCACCATCAACTCATCGATGCCGCGCTCACGTGCAACAGCTGTTTCCTTCTTTGACAGTCAGATCACTTGTCTTTAACTTCAAAGCTGCATCATATGCATTTCTTCGTATGTTTTCCATAAGGAGGGTGTGTGCATGAAGCACAAAATAACTGTTCAAAACAAAATCAAACGAGCATCTTCCTCAGTACATCATCTCTTCACCTGTCTCTCTCGCTCTTGCGCCCCGTCACTTGGCGCTCTACAGCGCATGTCTCGAGCAGAAAGAGCCGCTGTCCTGTCTTGTATCATGTCAGTGTCTTGTAGGATTTCAGCAGATTTCAGGCTCTCCGGGGGTCGGGGTTAGTTGTATCGATCATGTATGAGCGGATGTCCAGCTACTGAAGTTTGAGACGTTTCGTCTCGTCATTTACGCCTCACCTGCATTTAACACATACGGGTCATTAAGACGTATCCCACTCACTAATGTTCATTTAGCAGCAGAACTTATTTTATCACGCAGCGATAAACTGTTTTAGTGCTGACAACAGCGCTAGCGAGTGTTCTAACTAACCCTAACCCCTGTTCACCGCACAGACAGCGGCGCTTTCTGCACTCAAGCTGCGCGCGCATCCGCTGTGTTCATAGACGAATAATCCGTCCATATATGAGCCGCATCGGTGTATAAGCCGCAGGGTTCAAAGTGTGAGAAAAAAGTAGCGGCTTATAGTCCGGAAAATACGGTATATAGTATTAAGCATCAATATCCCTCACACACACACGCACGCACGCACACACACATACACACACACACACACACACACACAACCAGACCTGATGTAGGCCCAGTTTAGAACTTGTTTTGCAGACCTGAACTAGACCTGCTTTAGTCCTGATTCTGGCCAGGTTTAGTCTTGGTTTAGACCTTATTAAGATCTGATTTAGTTCTGGTTTAAACCTCATTAAAAACAGGTTTAGTCCTGGATTAGACCTTGTTAAAACCTGGTTTAGTCCTTGTTTAGACATTGTTCAGATCTGGTTCAGTCCTGATTTACTCCTGGTTCACACCTAGTTCGGTCCTGGTTTAGTCCTGGTTCAGACCCTGTTTATTCCTGTTTTTACTGTACATAAAGCGATGTTACAGTAACAGCTCAACTGAACCAAACACTAAAACAGTGAAAGCTCTGGTGATCTGCTCCTGTCACAGAGCTGGAGCTGAAGCTGAAGCAGGTTTGTTCAAACGTGGCTCTATTTTTAGTTTGGTTCACACTGGCCTCAAAAGTGGCCCAGATTTGAGAAGATTCAAGGTATTTGTGGTTTCGTTTTTCAGTTTCACTAAGACAGTTAAATGGGTCTGTACTCTGAAAATACACTTTATTTAGGTGTGAACGTCATTATTTCTCTTTTTAACAACCAAGGCCTTGTACCTGTATAACCCCTTTCTAGACTACAACTCAATTTCCAATCTAATCTTGTGGGACAAATAAAGGATTATCTTATCTTATCTTATCTTATCTTAAACAGGTCCGTATTAATTTGAAAGAAAACTGAAATATAAATTGCTTAACTTATACAAGACTGGGGCACATTTCAGAACATGTTTGCAGAAGTCTGAACTACAGGTTTTAATTTAAATTTAAATATTGACGACTACATGAAGGCAGACAGTTAGACAAATACATAATTCATTGAATTACTTTTTATTTAATTAATTAATTTACTCATTAAAAAATGCTGAGAATCAAATAGTTGTTTTTACAGATGGTTTAAACTGACCGTTGACTACACCAATCTAATAAGCCACATGTTCATTAGCTGGGCAACACAAATGATTTAATTCATGAATTAATGGTAAATATAAGTTATATAATGTCTAATTCCTGCTGCTGCCTCCTTGCTAGGTTACTTTTGTAAAATATGACAGTCATCTCAAAGAGCAGGCTCAAAAGAGAATGGAGTTTCAGAGTATAGAAAACTCTGTCATTGAGGCTCATAGTGTGATGCTTGTGAGTCCATGTCCATCTTTAAATAATCTATAGTAGAGCATAGTATAGTATAGTATAGTATAGTATAGTATAGTATAGTATAGTATAGTATAGTATAGTATAGTATAGTATAGTATAGTATGAGTGTTGTACCTGTAGAAGTATGAGCAGCCTCTGACCGTATTGTGTCCAAAATACTCCTGAGTTTTCTCGTTGCCAAAGTCCTCCAGAGGATCGGCCCACAGCAGATCACACATGGGCCCGAAGGCTGGGGGCTCCTTAAACCTGTCCAACTGAAACAACACAAGAACAGTGCATTAGTCTAATATAGATAATATACATTTATTTATGATTATTGATTCCTCTGCAGCTTTTGACAAGGAAAATTATGCAAAAAATGGGCAAACTAATGTGGCTAAAGTGACAAAAGACAAAAATGAAAGAGAAAATTATAAAAATTGAAAGAGTTATTTAAAATTCATTGTACTTTGTCTTCCAAATACAATATTTACTATAACAGACACATGTCAATAAACAAAAAAAACACTGAAACCAAATGCAAAATTATCAAATCAAATCTCTAAAAAATTAACTAAACAATAAATGAATTCCCACAATAAAAAGTACCCATGATAAATAATGATCCCAAAACAATTACTGTTTCATTTATAAAATATTGAACTATAAGTCTGTATAGTAGTTATGGTGACAGGCCTACATTTCACCAACTGTTTTTAATGAATCAGTTTCTTTTATGCTTGTAAACACTAGGGATGGGACGATTCACAATCCGATTCAACTTTCGATTTTGGACTACCGATTTTCCATCCATTCATTTTCTACCGCTTATCAGGGGCCGGGTCACGGAAGCAGCAGTCTAAGCAGAGACTCCCCAACTTCCTTCAACCCGGACACTTCCTCCAGCGTTCTCAGACCAGCCGAGAGACATAGTTCCTCCAGCGTGTCCTGGGTCTACCCTGGGGCCTCCTTCCAGTAGGACATGGGAACACCTCCCCAGGGAAGTGTCCAGGAGGCATCCGGAATAGATGCCCGAGCCACCTCAACTGGCTCTTCTTGACATGGAGGAGCAGCTGCTCTACTCCAAGCTCCTCCCGTGTGGCTGAGCTCCTCACCCTATCTCTCTGAGAGAGCCCAGCCACTCTGTGGAGAAAACTCATTTCTGCCGCTTATATCCGCGATCTTGTCCTTTCGGTCATAGGTGAGGGTAGGAATGTAGACTGACGGTAAATTGAGAGCTTTGCCTTTCGACTCAGCTCCCTCTTCACCACAAGGGTCCGATACAGCGACCACATCACTGCGAACTGCACGGATCTCTCCACCCACCTGGAGAGAGGAAACCACCTTTTTCTGGTCGAGAACCATGGCCCCAGTGCGTAAATGGTGTTGGTGATGCACTGCTTCCCCCTCCTGAGGTATCAAAACAGTTTGCCAGAATTTCTTAAAGGCCGACTGACAGTCCTCCTCCATGGCTTCCCCGAACTCCTCCCAGCCTCAAGTTTTTGCCTCTGACTACATGGGCTGCAGCACGCTTGGCCCATTGGTACCTGTCAACTGCCTCAGGAGTCCCATGAGCCAGCAAGGCTCAACAGGACTCCTTCTTCAGCCTGAAGGCATCCCTTACTTCCGGGGTCCACCACCAGGTTCGGGGATTTCCACTGCGACAGGCACCACAGATCTTATGATCACAGCTATAAGCAGCCGCATCGACAATAGAGGCCGAGAACAAAGCCCACTCGGACTCCATGTCCCAAGCCTCCTTGGGGATCTGGGAGAAGCTCTCCCGGAGGTATGAGTTGAACGTCCCCCTGACAGAGGGCTCTGCCAGACATTGCCAACAAACCCTCACGATATGCTTGGGTCTGCCAGGTCTTTCTGGCTTCCTCCTCCGCCAGCGGACCCAACTCACAACCAGGTGGTGATCATATGACAGCTCTGCCCCTCTCTTCACCCGAGTGTCCAAGACACGCGGCCGGAGGTCAGATGACACAACGACAAAGTAGATCATCAACCTCCAGCCTAGGGTGTCTTGGTGCCACGTGCACTGATGGAGACCCTTGTGCTTGAACACGGTGTTCGTTATGGACAAGCTGTAACTAGCACTTAAGTCCAATAACAGAACACTCCTCAGGTTCAGATCAGGGAGGCCGTTCCTCCCCTCTCCGCCCCTCTCCAGGTGTCACTGTCATTGTCCACGTGGGCGTTGAAGTACCCCAGTAGAATAACGGAGTCCCCGGTCAATGCACTATCTAGTACCACTCCCAGGGACTCCAAGAAGGCCGGGTACTCTGCAATGCTGTTCGGCCCGTAGGCCGACACAAGAGTGAGAGACCTGCCCCTGACCCAAAGGCACAGGGACGTGACCCTCTCGTTCACCGGGGTGAACTCCCAACACACAGCAGCTGAGCTGTGGGGCAATGAGCAGGCCCACACCTGCCCACCGCTGCTCCCCGTGGGCAACGCCAGAGAAATGGAGTCTAGCCCCTCTCAAGGAGTTGGGTTCCAGAGCCTAAGATGTGCATGGAGGCCCCCGCCTTCGACTGCTGCCCAGATCTCTTGGCCCCTTACGGATCCTTCTACGGGTGGTGGGTCCTTGGGAGGATGGCCCCATGTTCAGCCTATGCCCAGCCAGACCCCGTGGGGCCCACCCCAGGTCTGGCTCCAGGGTGGGGCCCGGGCCATTCCGGGCGACATAACTGGCCTCGTTGTAGTACTCATCATAAAGGGCATTAGAACTGCTCTTAGTCTGACCCGTCCCCCAAGACCTGTTTGCCTTGGGTGACCCTACCAGGGGCATAAAGCCCCCGACAACATCGTTCCCAGGATCATTCAGGCACTCAAACCCCTCCACCACATTAGGGTGGTGGTTCAAGGATATATTAACATTATTTCTTACCTTAAACCACATAATATACTATCAGCATTGAATAAAAAATACAGTCACTGTTATTAATGCTCAGAACTTTTGTTAGCATGAACAGTAAATCATAACATTTAGTGTTCCTACTGTATATAAATAAAAATAAACTTTCTAAATTAAATAAAAAATAGGCCGCCAGTTCTTATAATTAAACTAAAATAAACCCATAGCAGTTGGCCACTATGAATAGATATTTGGCTTAATGATTTAGGCTACAATCATTTAAAAAATATTGTGCCTCGTAAGGAGCATGGTTTATGATCTGCTACTTAAAGTCTATAAGACATAAACATCACCATTAAATCTTTACATTTTCTGCATTTATTTATTTTGATCATTTCTTTGACAAAGTCTCTGCTCCTCCGGACTCTCTCATGTCTGTGTATCTGCATTTCTGACTTGTTCCCAGCAGCAGCCCCTCCCCTCCCCCTGATAAAAATGTGCTCTCCTGTCCTCTTTTTATCACTAAACATGTCATAAGATGCAATAATGTCTAAACGAGTTATTTAAGTCAAATTGAGGTAATAGTGTTTTTAAAAAGATCGCAGTAGCGCGAGTCACATGTGAATTCCGAGCGTATTTGATTAATATGTGTTTAGTCGAAAAGCGGTTTCAGAGTATTTAAAAGTTAAGATTTTGTCAGCCGAGTCTATCAGTGTAAAATAAAGAGTGGCTGAAAGCTAACACTCACCTCTGTTAGAATATAACAGCACTAAGCCTCTATAGAACTTTTTACTTTCTGTATCTAAGAAAGGACACGTGAGAATCGAACTCAACACTCAAAACTCAAAATCAGATGTAATTATTGGGTTATGTGATTATTCTATTTCTCTCTTTTTCTCTATCTCTCTATTTATCTATTTATTTATCCATCCATCTATCAATCAGATTTCTACTGGCCATGTAAATTTGTTGACATCCCAGTTCAGTCCCATTTGTCAATGGGACTGCTGGAAATATAAAAATGTACCAACTGCTCTCCCTCTCATGAAGAGTAGAGTACAAACGAACCGCAGAGACAAACACAAACAGAGCTGTCAGCCGAGCAGAGCGTCTCCACAGCAACAGAGCCGGCTGTCACGTGACCGCCGTCACCCTGGAAACGCTGTCTCGGACCAGGAAGTGACTGTCACCGCCTCCATCACAGCTCAGTCCGAGTGTGAACTGCAGGAGGGCTCAGAGACAGCTTGGATTTGTAGAGTGATTATTACTGCTATCTTTGTTTTTAACAATACTATTACTACTACTACTACTATTGCAGCTACTACTACTGCTGATACTGCTGCTACAACTACTAATATTACTACTATACTATTACTACAACTGCTACTATTTTACAGCTACTACTACCACTAGACCTATGGCTACTATCATTACTACTACTACTACTACTACTACTACTACTACTACTACTACTACTACTACTACTACTACTACTACTACTACTACTGGTACTGCTGGGGCTCAGAAACGTGGAGCGTGGATTTGTGGAGTGATTTTACTGCTATTTCTATTATTACCAGTACTATTACTACTTCTACTAGAACTATGGCTACTACAACAGCAAGACAAAAATCCTGATCTGCCATTCTGCTTGATGCTCTATGTTATTGATACTTTGCAGTGATATCATGGGTGTTCTACATGTATCTCTATTGGTGGAATGTTCATCAGTTACCATGGTGACACAAGCCACACTTCAGCAAACACAGAGAAAAATTGTTTAAAGACAGTCTGAAAAAATACAAAATGGATTTAGACAACACATTTTCAGGAGCCTGTGATCATTAGGATTGTTCATGGTCCTGTTTTAAGATTTTCAACAAAAAGATGAGAGAGACTAACTTAAAAACTGTTGCCTAATGCTAGCTAGCTTGTGACTGTAATTTTATTTGAGAGAGACTTTTTTTAAGTGCGCAAATCATCTCACCTGTTGTTGCTCCAACCAAGTCAGCTCTTTCTGGTCACATTGTTTTAAAATAAAGCTCAGAATAGTGCTTTCAGTTAGCTTATTTTTTATTATTTATTTGGCCTTTATTTAACCAGGATAGAATCTCTTTTTCAGGGGAGTCTTGGCCCCACTCAGAGGAAACCTAAGGTGCACTCACACTAGGACTTTAGAACCATTCCCAAGCACGGCTCACCCCTAAAGTACATTTCTCCAGTGTGAGCACAATCGAACCGTGCCCAGGCACGGTACGGTTGGTACTTGGCCCGGTTGGAGGTGGGCCAAAGCACGGCATGGTTGCTCATGTACGCACATATACATGACTTTACTATCCGAGCGCTGTCAGGTGCGCTGATGTTACTCATACAATAAAAACAGTGAATAAAGTCCGCTCTAAAACACACAGTGAATTCGCACTTACCTTCAATAAGGACTGTGGACAGCGACAAAAGTTTTTCAGCTTTGTCTCGGGCTGTCCTCACTCCTCTGTGCTGATATTATATCCATAAACTCACGGAAGAGTGTGTATCTCAGCAGGACTCAGATCTGCCTCACTATTTAATAGATATTTCATGCCGCTGGACTTATTTTCTCCACTAAAGCGTTAGCTGTGCTCCGCATCATGTAAACAAACAGCACCTTGTGATGACGTCATCGGGCCATGGCTCAGCTCGGTTGGACCGGTGTGAGTGTGGGACATAGAACCCTATGCAATTGTGCTTGAGCACAGCACGGTTCTAAAGTCCTAGTGTGAGTGCGACCCTAGACAGGCACAGAGAGAACATGCAAACTCCATACAGAAAGGCCCTGCTCCAGAATTGAACCCAGGGCCTTCTTGCTGTGAAGTGAGAGCGCTAATCGCTTTGCCACTGTGACGTTCATCTTCACACCCCAGAGAATGTTGATAACGTCACCTGCAAGCATCACTAGTCATAGTCATTCACCGTTCATGTGTACTTTGTACCTTCTTGATGTCATCGAGTGTGTGTATTTCTGGGGACAGTCCTCCGTGAACGCACAGAAACTGTTGGTTCATGAGTGCGGCGAGGGGCAAGCAGTCAAACGCCTCCATACACGAGTCGTACACTTGCTCCGAGTACTTGATCTTACCTGGACACAAACAGCACACAGAGACAAAGGGTCAGTCAGCGATCACATGAGCAAAACCATGACTCACTGTCATTCAAATGCAGAGGTTTTTCAGGGTGAATAACTGCTCTCACCCTCTGATTAACAGTTTTGAGCAGCTTTACTAGAACTTTGTAGCAGGTTCAACACTTGGTTTTGTGCTGCTAATTACTCAGGTACAGAACAGACTATGATTTTCTGCATTGGTTTATCCCTTGCACCTTGCTTTGTAAATCCATCCATTATACAGGGGGAAGTCAGTATGGGGCACACATCCTCCTGACAGAACCAAACATGATCGCCCAATCAGATTTGTTTATTTCAGTGACATAGGAGTTCATTGGTCACCCATCACTTTTAATAAAATGTATTTTCCCTCACCTCAAATTAACAGAGTTGTTTAGTGCTTCACTCACTGATTCTGCAGTAATCAGCTATGGGGTTTTTTCAGTCCCCTGTGATATTTTTTTCCTTTATTTTTTCCTCGTAAGCAGCCATATTTGTTTTGTTACAGTCGGACCATGCATGTCCCTGACTGCTTAATCTACCTGTCAATCACTCCCACTCCCATCTGAATGGTGACCAGACTCTTATCTTCGTAAGGTATTGGAGAAGCGTGTATTCTGGATTCCCACCAACTATGAATTGAATTGAAATTAATTGTTAATTGCCATGGCAAATGTGCTAATTTTCCATCACTTTGAAACCAAAGAGTTGGACAGATTTGTGGTTTTTCTTCCCAAATATACCATTAAGCCTGGTCTATGCGTACAGTACCCAGTCATTATAAAGCAGTGCTGTACAGTGGGGCTTGTTTACTCTGCTTGTGTTACTCATTACGGCTAATCCAGGCGTCGTCAGCTCTTTCCACTCGCTCCTGAAACATTTATGAAGAAGTCACACGCAGCAGATGGTAAATGAGGCCGACCACTATTCGCACTATCGCCGGGGGAAATCAACTTCCTGGTCCCTGGCCAATCAGACGCAGTAGAGCCAGTCCCTAAGCCAATCATTACGAGCCAAATTAATGTGCTGCTAATCAACGAGAAACAGAGAGAGAGAGCGAGAGTGTTGAGGGGGTTTGACTTTGCAGATGGTAATGACATAACCTGGTTTATAGAGGAGTTACTGTAATGTAGAGAGCCTGGACTGTCAACTGGTGGGCCAAGTGGGTCAGAAGAAGCATGTTTCAAAGTGTGGATAGAACTACACAGAATATCGCAATCTAATAAAAATTACCATATAAAGAAGTGGACTAAGGGAATGTAACATTAGCCATAGCGTTTGGCTCCATTTAAATAAAGCTCACCGAGGCTAGCAGTTATAGGTGTGAATTTGGAGACAGGTCTATATTAGGATTAGGAATTTATTTACGGACAAAATATCAAAATAAAAACACCAGGATCATGCTCACTTCCTATTTGGAACGCGGTGGCTATAGCGGATTAGCTATGTCCATTTGTATATCAGTCTATGTTAATAGTATGTCCTCTGTAAAGAACAAAATACCCTGTCTCTATAGAAAAATGTGAGTGTTAGAGTGAATAGATTTGGTTAAGATTATGGCGGCACAAATAATTTTTATTTGAATTATTTAATCTCATTAAACTTGTGCAATATAAATGTCACTTACTGCTTATGTTTATGATAATACAATGAGTAGGACAATCAAATTTTGTTGTGCCACTATATTCCAGGTTGTTTTTAGACTATGGGGGAGAATTTTAAACTTAATTAATTTAATATAAATTTTATACAGTGTCCTGCATTAATGGAAAACAATGGTGTACTTAAAGGGCCCACATTATGCTATTTTCTGATCTGTTGTTTCCAAATCAAAGTTGTGTTTTGTTTCAGTCACACGTTTAACACACAAATCCTGTATATTTAGGCTGAGTTCTTCTCTAAAATTGAAAACACTCCATTGCCCAATGAAGGTCAAACTCTCTGGTGTTCCAAGTATAAGTTACTATGTAACTTTTCTAGTGGAGGGCCCGCCATGGCACCACCTGCTTGTTTCCATGTTGCTGCTTTGCCTGGAATATTAGACAGTATGACAGTGAACTATCTTTCTCTCCATGGAGAGAAGCAGGGGATGACATCAGGTCAAGTAACAAGTCAGATCTGTGTAGAGGCAAGCCTGTTAACAGTAAGAATGTCAGCAACTCATGGACCTCGAACAGAAAAGTTACATAGCGCAGCTTTAAGTTTGAAAAACCTAAACATTACATACGCGATCACTTATATTAAAGTGATAGTAGGTAACTTTCTGGGGGTGATCCATCACCTGCATAATTCCATGGAAACAGAACATTAAACCCATACTTCAAAACATTCTCACTGGAGATAGATAAATTTTGTCGCATACTGTGGAGTTTTTTTTTAAGCTTTTTGATTTTGAGATCATTTTTTAACATCATATCAAGGGAATGTTGGATTGTGTGAATTGAGATGTTTGTTTTTCCTGTATCCATGGAGAACGTGCAAGAGGCTAGCTAAGGAGCTCGTTATGGACATTTGAGATACTGCAGGCTTTTTACACCATATGTGGCAGAAGACCTTCCAGAGGAAATACTGTGAGGGAATGAACCATTTTGTCACCAACCAACACAACAGAGCAGATTAAGCACAAGGCTTTTCTGCTGTGGACACTGTTGTGATGCCGCAGGACACTTTTGGTTCTTCCTCTCCTTAAACTGCTGACCCTGAGACATTTGAAACAAGCAAAAGAGCTCCTCCAGGTCAAGTACGAGTCAAGTTTGGTCTGGAGGCCTGGCAAGGACACATTTTTTTATATGATCTCAGTGTGATAAAAACATCCATAATGAAAA
Organism: Taenioides sp. WSHXM2023; assembly: GCA_029959045.1. NCBI lineage: Eukaryota > Metazoa > Chordata > Actinopteri > Gobiiformes > Gobiidae > Taenioides > Taenioides sp. WSHXM2023. The sequence goes on from CM057100.1 coordinate 25,873,729, forward strand.
AAACATGCTTTTATTATTATTATTTTTTTAAATGCACATAGTATGGCTTTAATTGATTGTGGTAACAGATGTTTATGTATGGACCAATGATATTAGCTTCTATTAGGCTCTTAAGCACCTTGAGTAGCTGTGAATGAAGTACTCACATTCTTGTTTGAAGGTGAAGTATTCGGTCAGGTGTCTACATTCATGGTTCCCTCTCAGGAGAAACAGCGTCTTTGGGTAGAGGATTTTCAAGGCCCACAGGTACAGCACGCACTGAAGGAAGAGAGTTAACGTTATAACAGTACTATAACAATACTATAGACCCTCGATCTGCAAATATACACACCAATAATACACACTAATAATAATAATAATGAAATGAGTCAAATTCAGAATGTTACTTGTTAATAGTTTTGATTATTTCAAATGAACTAATCGGGGTTAGGTATTCACAAGAGTCAGTTTTGCGTAATATAGGACCTTTAAATGTGGCTTATACTCATAGACTGTATTGACATAGCTAACGTGCTAGCCACCGCTTTCTGAATAGGACGTTCGCATATGGCTCTTTCGGCTCCTACTGACCCTGGCTCTCATTGACTTACATTGGAATATTGTCACCCCAATCTCTGTAACTGCTGCTGTGAGCCTCTTCCTGATCCTGGGATTTTTATTTCAATATTTTGTCTGTATAAAAAATCCTATTTTTAATATTGAGCCTGGCTCCAAATTCGCCCCTGTAACCCACTAACATTGCAAGCTTCATTTGACTGGAGCTGAACACTATGGGTGACGTCACACTCACTTTTTTATACAGTCTATGCTCATACTAAACAAAGATACACCAACTACATTTTACATCTCCTCTTACAGAATGTTCATCTGTTGCCTGATCCTGGTTTAAAAACCTATTGACAAGGAATTGCATATTCTGCAAAATCAACTTATAAGAGCATGTCATTTGATTTAGACTACAATAAACATGGGGTTAAAAATGAAACATAAAAAAACGTAAATGAAAATTACATTGAAAACCCTATGTCCTGTCAATCATCATATCCTGTATCCTTGTTTTCCTTACGACCTCTTGTATATAGCTGAGATATATTTTTATTACTTTATTCTATATTTTATTTTATTTTTACTTGCACATATACATTTATATATTATTATGCCTTTTTCTTTGTTATTATAATAGATTGTGATGTGTGAGTTACTGTGTAATTTCCTTTGTAGATCAATAAAGTTTGTCTAAGTCTAAATGCCAATATGAACAGTTGTGCAGTTTTGCACAAGAAGTCAAGGACCCATTTTTATTATTAAGCTGTTTTAGATCAAAGTTGTGGTATACAATAAACAACAGGCAAAACAATTTACTGTTATAATGTATTACTCAATACAGGATGAAAACTCATCCATGTCTTTATTAAGATTTTTTTTATTGATCACCAATTGAGCTATACTGACTCCTGACTCAGTTCATGAAGAACATGACCACAACCTTTTTCACCCCGTCATTAATTTTATGTTGGGTCCATCAACTTCACCTGTTCCATTTAAGCACAGGCCCTGCAATCAAAGCTTTATATTCCCTCTGTATCTCCATGCACATTTGCTCTCCTACATATTTCAGCTCCTCCTACATTTCAATCAGGCCTGACCTTGACTCTGGCTCTGTCCTCTGCGTCCTATAGAGACACTAAATCTAAATAATGAACTGTCATACCACTGTTGTGTACATTACGTCTCTCTGCACTGCAAAATGTAATATCTAGTAAGTTAAAATTACTCATATTAACAACACTGGATTTGAGTAGATGCAACAGTATTTTTATTTAACCTATATTTATCCAGGAAAGTCCCACTGAGCTTCAAAGATCTTTTTTTAATGGAGTCTTGGGAAAGTAAAACAAGTAAACAAGTAAAATTATTTACAATTGTGTTCTTTAAATCACACAATGAAGAAAAATGTTGTTACTTATTTCAAGCTAATAATTGTTGTTTTTCTTGCCTTAAGTGTAACAAGATGTATTTTCTTATTTTAAGTACATAAGGGCTTTCATTGGTAGATGATTCACTTGTTTAGTGAAATATACTCAAATCAAGAGCAAAAAGTAAAAGGTAGCTAAGTTGAAATGACTTTTAAACTTAGCTACCTTTTACTTTTTGCACTGTAGAAAGGATTTTACTGTGGTGATTGCCAGACTCTATCTGGTCTCGTGATGGACTATGAGGTCAGGATTTCAGTTCAAGGTCTTGGACTCCAGCTGGACTAATGTGCTGTAATTTTAATATGTTTTACAAATGACTGTAACAAGGTTGGATCACATGAGTGGAGGTCAGGAGGGATGGGCTGTCAAGGTTAGGCTACGAATCCATCTACAGCAGAAGATGGTTTAAGAAATAGTGTCATGCATTTTAATTGTTATGCGTTTTTATTCTAAAATACCAACCAGGCTACCAGGCTCTTTTAGTGACCTAGGCAATTTTCCTGATGGTGCCCCCGACTCACGTTTATAGATAGTCTGAAATTTGGTACTTTTGCCAAAACCTTTGTAAGTATTAATTAGTCTGTTAATTAGGGATCCTGGATAAAATTCTGATTTAGTTTTGTAGCTGAAAAAGCACTAAAATCCCCCCGATCACCAAGAACTGATAACCCATCCCTAATATACAGTATATGTGGCTAAAGGACTATCATTCAGAACTGTGTTTGTGAAGGCATTGGTAGTATCAGACCACTACAATTTAGAGCATTGATCCTAGTGTTTGTAGCTTCTTCACATCACAGCCCCTGTCCTTAAAGTGTCTAATAGACTCTGAGCTCATTCAAGTGCTACAGGCTTCGATTTCAGCATCACCAGGCACAGGGCAATAACAGGACAATGGCTTTACCTGACAACCAAGTGAATTTAGCTTTAGTCTTTTGAATGTCTTTGTCTGTTGTCTATTAGGTTTAATGTATTGCAATGTCAAGTAATGTGTCTTTTGTCTTCACTAGAAAAGTTGAGTGTATCATCAAAATTTTTGGTTTGATATAATTTTTTAACAACTCCGAGAGTAAAATGACGTATGCGTTAGAGTTGTGTAATGTTGTGTTCACTGACCTCGATGCTGAAGTAGCCCCGGTCCACGTAGTCGCCCAAAAACAGGTACCGCGTGTTGGCAGGAGACCCGCCCACCTCAAACAGCTTCATCAGGTCAAAGAACTGTCCGTGAATGTCCCCACACACTGGAAGAAATGCAATGTACACAAAGTATTAAAGCAATAAATCAACCAAATGCCTGTTCCCCAGCTTCAACTGAGTGTGGTTATGAAAGACGGAAAAAAAGTCCTGCTCACAGGTCAAGCGTCACAGTAGTGTATGTGGGGTAGTGATGGGTATCTGTCTCGCGATTCAATTCAATTATGATTATGAGGCTCACAATCTGATCCAGGAATGATTATCGATGAGTCAATGCGTCTTTATGTTTTATTATGATTTTACCGTTCATATCACATTAGTTACTGCTTTTTTAAATGTGCAGAGCTGCAGGATGAAGAAATTTAACACCATTGCTTTCTTTAAATGGCTAATTGCGCTGTTTTTCTGTGACAGGGATAAGTTTAGCAGATGGGAGATATTGGCGTTATAACAGCACATCCACCATAGAGTAGGTATTAGCAGCTCTTCATGCTATCTGTTTCTCTGCAGACTTTTAGAAGAGAGCCCACGCACCTCTGTCTTCTGTACTTAGTTTAGAATAGTTCATCTGCGTATTTTGTGTTAAATGCTTTTCAAGTGCGTAACATGAAGATTACGCTACAAGCTACGCAACAGAAGCTAACGAAGTGCTGCTAGAAGCTCACAGAGCGCCACAGTAGAACGTTTGAAAACTCAAACATGAAATAAACTAAATAAAGCCTCTGACAAATCCTGAACAGAGAGCAAGGAGGAAAGGAAATATGACAAGAAACAATACGAGCTTCCCCACCAGCTGCCACTGCTGTATATCAATAGTCTAAGAGTGTGATCACAGGTGAAGGCCAAGTAATAATTTTTTAAAGAAATCATTACCCATGATTGAAAACAGATTTTTAAAAATATTTTCTAAATCCCATGAGTACCTGTATTTGTATTGTAAAAATCCATATAATTCGATCTCTGGATAAGTGTGCTTGTTGTAGCATTTGGGCCCATATGTGGTGTCTGTGTGATTGAAAGCTGAGCTACAGAGGAGTTTGCTGAAGCAGAAACTCTACATCTGTTTGAATACAGACCTGTCAGAAACACAATGCAAGAGGAATGAACATGGACGGATTAATAAAACAGGTGAAGTAGGAACTACTTTAGTTTACTCAAGAAATTCAAGATTTGTTAATCTTTTTCTTACACTTATCAGTAAGTGAACCGTGCACTTGTTTGAGGGTCTGATGCAGACCCTGGAGGTACTAGCTACAAGAGGGGACCAACGCATCACAGATCACTTTAGATAAGGTGCAGCTACACAAGAAACAAGATGATTGGGCAAGAGAGATTGCAGACTCAGGACGGCAAAAAGCAGATATAAACCATAGACTGTATAAAGAAATGGACTAAGGGAGTGTCACATAAGCCATAGCGTTTGGCTCAGGCCAAACGAAGCTCACAGAGACTAGCAGTTATAGGAGCGAATTTTGAGCCAGTTCCATATTAGGAATCGGAATTTATTTATGGACAAAATAACAAAATAAAAACACCAGGATCACGTAGAGCGAGTTAATACAAAGTTTTAAGACCAAAATGAGCAGTCTGACAGCAGCTGTTACAGAGAGAGGTTCAATGTTTTCTGAGTACAAAGTGAATTGGAGCCAGAGTCGATGGAGTCAAAAGTATGCCCATTCTCTCCCTGTTTGGAACATGGCGGCTAGCAGGTTAGCTATGTCCATGTATACAGTCTATGATATAAACAGAAAATAATCATTTGTCACCAAACACTGACTTGATCTTGTGATAAACCTCCGCATTTCCAGTTATGGCAACTTTATATGTTGTAGTGAAATTTCAGTTGGTCTGCCTGTACTGTGCATAGGTGTGTGTGTGTATGTGTGTGTGTGAGACATTGAAGAACAGCGAGAGAAAAAAAAAAAAAAATGTGTCGGAATAACGATACCACAAAGTGTTGTCTAAATAGAGACATGTCGTAATGAAAGGATGTCGGAATAGGCGGCGGACCCCAAACACGATGTAGAGGAGCAGAGAAAAGCTGACAATAGACCAGAAGTAGTTTTGTGTTTATGCCTCATCTCACAGCGCCACAAACTAAACACCTTTTTGTGAATCACTGAGATCAGTATTACAGTTACAAATATAATTTAAATACGATTTACATTTTATTTATTACGAAAACATTTGTAATATTTGAGTGGCGTCAGTGTCTCAGTAGCAGAGACCCTGGGCCCAGAGCTGCGGCATGGAAACACAACTTGGCTGGAGAGACCGCCACCAAACAGAGCTGGTTCAAGGTCTCAAGTGAACCATGCCAGTGGAAAAGAAGCTTAAGAGGCTTCTTCAGTTCTGACAGGGTTCTGAAAGTCACTGCCTTATGGGAAGAGCTAACTATACTGAAACTATTAGCATACTCTGTTTTCTTAATTTTGATTTGGGTCTGAGAATGGAGTTTTTTGACGCCAGTCTGGACCCCTAACTAGATAATGTATAAGTCAAAATAGTTGACATACACTTTTATTCAGTAGGTCCTCTCCACCAGTCTACAGTGACCATTAGGGCTCCAGTCTCATTTTAACCCATACTTTTATATTCACTTTAATTTGTGCAGGGAGTTGAAACCTGCCTCTTCACTCAGATTTCTTTCAAATTTTGATTTGACAGAGCGGTGCTTGTCTCTGTGGAGATACTGTCAAAAGGCTAAAGTGATCAGAGAGAATCTTTAAAGAATAATGATCTGAGTTTCCATTAAAAATCAAATTACACTTCACACAAGCGACATATTTCTATCTGAGATCATTTGAAACGCGATGAGGGGACGACAATACTCTGGGGTGGAGAAGTTTAGTCACAAATCAGTCATCATCAGTTGAATCTTTAACAGACTGGCTTCTACAAATCTTTCTAGTTTGTCAAATAAATATAAAAATGTATTATTACATTGTAATATATTGTAAATTAATGTAATGTAATGTGTATGGCATATTTGAAAAATAGGATAACTTTGCTCCTGCACTGTGTGGTGCTACCTTTAATGCAGTCACCTGGGTTTAGGAGGTTTCAGCTCTTGCAGTGTGGAGGTTTACAATCTTATGACTGCTCTTTTTAAAGTGGGGGTATTTGACTTCTTTGGGGTATTAACTGCTAACACAACATATGTAGCTCACCATGTTACATTTCATTGTTTTGAAAATGCTGTACATGCCGACCAGCAAATCAATTCCGTAACTGAAGCTAGCTTCTACCAGCTCAAAATCTCAAGTAAAGTAAAGGCTTACCTTACAGCAAGTGACTTTGAACAAGTAATTAACTTGTTTATATCATCCAGATTAGACTGTTCCAATGGATGTACTGTGGGCTAGACCAGTCGCCTCTATAGCACCTACCGCAGGTTCAAGATGCTACTGCACACCTGCTGACAGGGACAATAAAGCAGGAGCACACTGCGCCTGTACTATAGTGACTCCACTGGCTCCCGGTCACATTTAGGATTGATTTTAAGATTCTGTTGATTGTTTTTTATATTTAAATGGCCTGGCCCCTGAATAACTGACTGAGCTTCACCTTATGCTGTAATATGTTTATATATGTACGTATCTTAATGTACTGTATGTTCCCTGTTGTATTGGTATGTTTATTGTACATGTAAAGCACTTTAGGCAACAACATACAAGTTTTTAGTTTTTGACCCTCTAAGTCTCCCCTTCCTTTGCTAAATTACTCAAACATGCATGGATGGCATCTATAAAATCTCCAGACACATTTTTGATGAGGGAACGTTATAACATTGTAGAAAGCTCAAAAAAATCAATTATGCATAATCCCCCCTCTTTAAGCTTGTGATTTCTGTGGTACACTGTGGAGGGCTCAGACAGGTATAGTTTGCTATTTGCTGTAATTATATTATATGTATCTCACCTGTGACAGGTGCCTCGATGTCCAACATGGTACGCTCCTGTCTCAAGATGGCCGCCCCCTCGTCGATGATGCGCAATGCCACAGCCTCCTCCAGACGTCCCTCTTTGGTCAGGTGGGCTTTGAGCAGGTCCACCCGGGGCCGGCCCTCTGCGTCAAACACCTCCTTCATGGTGAGCCGGTGGGCCAGGGGAAAGGGGACCGCTGCAGGGACACGGTGAGGTATTAACATAGTCAGGAAGAATGTTTTTCTTACCCCAAAGTGCAGTCAGCCAATTAAGGTCTGCATCCTTCGCCTTTGAATCACCTTCCAAGCCATGTAGATATAAATGCACTCCCCCATAATTACAACGCCTCAACTGCAGCAGCAGAACCATCAGCCTGCTCAGCCTCTCGGGCCCAGCAGGGCAGATGTCACTGTCTGGGTCGCTGTCTCCTCGTTAAAATAATTAGCTAACTGCCTCTGTCGCCCTACAGCACCTTACACTGGCATAAAAATACAAACATGCACAACTGCAACCAACCACACACATACCGGCAAACACCAGTAAACACCATAAAAGACACCGGCAAGTTCCAGCGACACCTACATTCAGAGTGAGAAACTGAATAATTAGGATGCTTGGAATTGTCTGGAAAAATCCAGACTCAACACTGTACCAGCAGCTGATCTGTATAACAAATACAGAGAGATATCCTTCTGGATTTCCAGGCAATGCTTGGAATGCATACGATTTTCCATGTAGTAGTAAAAAGAGTCGCTTTTACTCTATCTTCCACCTCCAGCCAGTTTAGGTGGGCATACATGGTGTTCACACTGGTGCTTTATGGACAGTGAAAGGCTTAACATGCTGCCTAATTTTGAATGAGCTGAAGTTTCATAATTTTTTTTCTTCTTGCCATTTACCCATAATAAGATAAGACTGTTAATATTTAATTTTAATCTGATGTTAAGTAGTTGCCGCACCTTCTCACCACTGCTAATGGCCTGCCCATGTTCGTTACCATGGCGTCCACTTGTGTGGACCAAGACAACTGTCAATGTAATCACCTATAGTAATTTTGCTTCCTTCACCTGATTAATTGATGTGTTGTTTATGAGCAGTTTGAAACTGTTCATGGCATGAGCTAATGACAATGCTTATAGTTTGTCTACAATTCATTTCTCCACAGACTTTAGGTCCTCCTTCAGCAATTTATTCAGTTCAGTTGATGAGCAGGCAGCCATGTACACTGTCATGTCAGAGCCATTTGTTAAAATTTAAAACATTAATGGGCCGAGGCAGCTTGCCTGTGGTATACCACATTCTAGCTCCAAAGCATCAGAGAAGCTCCCGTTAAAGAAGACTTTTTATGTTCTTTTCGTAAAGTCTAGTAAAACCACTCCACAGATCATCTTCTTGTCCGGAGCCTAGAATATTGCATAAGATCAATATTTTAAACAGAAATGTCAGCCTTCTGCAAAATATGTTCATTTCTACATACTTAATACTTGATTGGGCCTTTGCATGAATTACTGCATCAATGCGCCGTGGCATGGAGGCAGTCACCCTGTGCCACTGCTCAGGTTTGATAGCGGCCTTCAGGTCATCTGCCATTGTTGGGTCTAGTGTCTCTCACCTTCCTCTTGACAATACCCCGGAGATACTCAATAGGGAGAGTTTGCAGGCCAATCAAGCAAAGTAACAGTATTGGTCATTGAACCAGCTTTTGATGCTTTTGCTTGTGTGGGCAGGTGCCAAGTCCTGCTGGAAAATAAAATCAGCATCTCCATAAAGCTTGTCAGCAGAAGGAAGTATGAAATGCTCTAAAATGTCCGATAGACAGCTGCATTGACTGTGGACTTCAGAAAAGTGGAATTTAAATTTGAGGGCTTGTAACAGGAGGCTTGCCCTCTCCGGGTGGGTGAAGAGTCCCTGCCTCAAGTGGAGGAGTTCAAGTATCTCATGGTCTTGTTCACGAGTGAGGGAAGGATGGAGCGTGAGATTGACAGGCGGATCAGTGCAGCATCGGCAGTGATATGGTCGCTGTATCGGACCGTTGTGGTGAAGAGGGAGCTCAGCCGAAAGGCAAAGCTCTCGATTTACCGTCAATCTACGTTCCTACCCTCACCTATGGTCATGAGCTTTGGGTAATGACCGAAAGGACAAGATCGCGGATATAAGTGGCCGAAATGCATTTCCTCCGCTGAGTGGCTGGGCGCTCCCTTAGAGATAAGGTGAGGAGCTCAGTCACACGGGAGGTGCTCGGAGTAGAGCCAGCTGAGGTGGCTCGGGCATATGTTCTGGATGCCTCCTGGACGCCTCCCTCGGGAGGTGTTCCGGGCATGCCCCACCGGGAGGAGGCCCCAGGGAAGACCAAGGACACGCTGGAGGGACTATCTCTCGGCTGGCCTGGGAACGTCTTGGGGTCCCCCCGGGAGGAGCTGGAGGAAGTGTCTGGGGTGAAGGAAGTCTGGGAGTCCCTGCTTAGACTGTTGCCCCCGCGACCCGGCCCCGGATAAGCGAAAATAGATGGATGGATGGAAGGCCTGTAACAGCATCCCACTATGAAAGGTTTTGTATGAGCAGTGTTAACTTGAAGCCCTATAACTATTTCATTAGACATCAGGTCTGATCTTAACTTCATTGGGATATTGTTTTGGACATAAAAGGACAAATCCCCACACCCCTCCCATACTCTAATCTGTTCTTTCTGTGTAAGGCATAGCCCTGGATACTTAGCACTCCATTTTCTATTTCATGGTCTAGCTGTATTTCAAATAATGCACAAATACCAATTTCATCTGAGTGCAACAAGACATCAATTTCATGCACCTTATTCCTTAAAAATATAATGAGGTGTACAAACATAAAACTTATTTTGGGAAATAAAGCAAAGATAGACAAGTCTATATATATTCTATACTATTGCTTCTTGGGAACAATGAGGTTATCAAATAGGCCATATCTCCTCATTGTCTTGCCTCTTTGAGCTTGGGAATTAACTCCCTCCTCTTCTGCTGATTCCAGATAGTTCCCATTGATAAAATAGTTGGATCCTTTGAGATGTTTCGCGTTGCACAGAATAGTGTCTAAGTCTTTTATTCTGAGGAACTCGGATGTTCGCTTCTGAAGTTTGAATCACTTTGCCGGCGCGTACTTTCTCAAGTCTTATTAAATTAGGGTCCAGATGCAGTTGATCCCTGAGCAGCACTGTGACCTTCTCTGATTCAGAACACTTTTTGTTTTCTTTCTCCAGGATATCATCGATGATGACATTCTGTCTCCTTGCTTAAGTGTCAAGTGCCTCTGTTTTGGCATCAGTTTAAGTTTAATTCGGTCAACAAGCTGTCCATCCTTACATTTGTGCTATCAGCCATTGTGAGCAGGCAAGCTTGGAATGATTTATGTTGTTGATCAAGCATTTCCTTATAATGACTTCAGGTATTGTGCATGATCTTTTCTTTGTCCTTTCACCACCCATACTTGCTTTGTAATAGTGATTGATTGCAGTTGTCACTGTTCTTTGTTTGTAGCTACCTCACGCTAGCCAATCACTAACGCGTGAGTTATACGTGGGACTCACAGTTTGTCACTCAATATAAAATGTGTAGTTCAGATCACTGAAGTCCACTGACTTTCAAACAGTTTCAGTCTGCTGGTCCTTCTTGAGCATTTAGATTAGCATTTGGATAGCAGCAGCAGCAGGTAGGCAGCATGCATGTAGATCTAAAACTGCTAAATAATAGAAATAGGTCCATCAACTTCTGGTTAAAAACTGTTTTGTAAATACAGTCTTTTTGCCATTTGACAGTTATGAAAATGGAACAATACATAGTAAGTGACCAGAACTAGTGGTCAGAGGAATGAATTGATTGTCTGATTTGAGCCTGTGTATTTTAGTTTATATTTAAATATTTGCAATGTTCCTGCAATCAAATAGTTTAATTGTGGTAATATTTATTGTATAATGGGTGCACTTTTAAAAACTTGATTGATCCGTGCTGCACCCGCAATATATTCTCGTTTACATTTCAGCTTTGTGGTAGAAATACTAGGTTCAGGTGACTTTATTTCAAGACCCAGCTGGGGATTTGATAAAGATAAAATTTCAATATAAAGATCGAGATTTCAATATAAAGATTCAATAAAAATGTGATAAAAGAGAATGAGCATTCTATGTAACAATGTGACAGCTTTCAAAAGGCAGAAAAGATGTCGGTGCATTTTTTGCACACAGCTTCAGAATTTTCCTCAAAGTTGAGGGAACTGTCAATCATAGTGCCCAGATATTTGTAGCTTTGCACTAGGTCCATGCTCTGTCCCAGGGTGGTGGTGGCCTCTGGTGAGTCCTTGTTTCTCTTGAAGTCAATGGACATGTCTTTGGTCTTTGATGTGTTGAGCTTCAGACTGGATTCTTTACACCAATGGGCAAACTGTCTGACAATTGGACCATGGCCGTTCCCGTTTCCCTGAATGCATATTTTCTAATAGTAAATGACACCCACACAATCTTTCAGGAATTCAGAACTTGGAGTTGGTATGGCCCTGGTGTGATTTCTCTATAAAAGCAGTGTGTATTTGCAGCTCGGACACATCAGATTCAGGATCCTGACTTGACTCACAGCTTTGAGCTGCACCAGGTCAGAGAACAACAGCTCTCTCAGACACACACTTCAGATTTAGGTAACACTGGGTTGCTTAAGTTTGTCGCACAACTGACTAAAAATGACCGTTTTTAATGTCATTAAAGCATTTTTATAAGCATTATAAGCAAGATTATAAGCAAAACATTTCTCAATGAGATTTAACCTTGTTAAAAAAGTCAAATAAAATAAGAAATTAAAATTCTGTTAAGATAGCTAAACAATGCAAATTTATTTTTTTGTTTATGACACTATGTGATTTAATGTTTCTTCACTAATATTAATATAACTAATAATAAAACATTATTATATAATTAATACAACATTTTTAGGACAATTTTTAGAACATCCTTCACAATTGTAGTTCCTAACAAATTGTCTGAAACTATTGAATAAAAATACAAAGGTGCATGAAAAAAAAAAATTAATTAATTAAATAAGAGTACCTTGTCTTCTTTCTATCTTATGAAGACTTTTCAATGCAATTATCTCTCATGTGTTAAAACAAGAAATGCTCCACTGTGTTTTTAAACTCCATACACCTTAATTAAAATCATGTGGATAATTCCAGCCTGCCTATTTCTACTGAACTAAAGGGAAAAGGTAGCCGTTAACACTTCATGACATCACAAGGTGGAACAGAGTATTTTGAGCTTTGGTGATGTAGACAGACTAATAAACCAGGATTACTAAATATGTGTGAATGAAACAAAAAACAACTCCAGGTATGTTTTTGATGAGGTAACAACATTATAACATGGCTTAAAGTTCACAAGAGTCAATTTTGTGTAATGTAGGACCTTTAAACTAAATATTTGATACTATTTGATTTCAAATATTGTAAATATTGTTGACCGCAACAATATCAAGGCAATGTTGCTAATACATATCTATATGTATCTGACCCAAACTGAACTCACAAGACTATACCTGCAGGGGGAGTTCATACAAAAACTCTTAATCCTAATGCAGAAAAAAAATACAAGGAAATAATGTATTTGTATAAAAACAGATTAAACATGAGAATTATGAGTTTAATCTGCTTTTTTACATATGAATACCAAGAAATACCAAATGTTCAGCTAACTCCTTATATTCTAAATAAAATGAATAGCTTTGCTTTACAGCTCCTCCCGCCTGGACCTTGCTGCTTCCCGGGGCCGTGGGATCAGTGCCCCGCTGCGCTCTCTCAGCTCGGGGCCTGATCAGCCAATTGGATATCTGGGGGAAAGAGAACTATCCAATGCCAATTCACCCCTAGATTTTCTATCACTCTTTCTCTGTGATGATTTCTGGAATGTTATTATTATTATTATTAGTAGTAGTAATAGTAACAATGATTTAAACAGTTTGTTTACTATTTACTATTTACCTGAGCATTCAGTATTGTGCAATATAGAATACACAAGGTGAGGGGCATTTTGGGGGGAAAGAAGTATTGCATTTTATCATTCAATTCATGTGAAATTTCATGAAAATTCTATAATCCATGATGGCTTCTGCCATATGATGTCGTGCAAATTAGATGGGTAAATTTAATCCCTACATAAACTTTGGGTCATCCTTAATATTTCTATATATAAGAAAGTCTGTATCTCTTTTTAAGTTACAGTCTTTTGAAATTGTCAAAATGTCAAAACTGAACGTTTTAGGAAAAACCTCTGGCGCCTAAAGGGTTAACTGCCCCCCATTCAGAAGATGTAATATTTGTTATTTAAATTCAGTAATTAAACTAAGAAACATGGGCATAGCTTGAAATCCATGAAGAAATTGATTTTATATCAGTCCAAAGAATTAAGTAAAAACAGAGTAAGTGCCCAATCTCATGAAGCACTTTTACATAATAAAATAAATATTTGTTGCAAATCTAAGCACCCCACATAAAAGAAATAAGACCATTTGTAGTGCCAAGTCCAAATCCAAATCCAACTCCTAGTCTGGACCTCAAGTTGAGTTGAATCACGGCTGAGTAAATCACTAAAGTCATTGGAAAGTTCTGGAGAAGCAAGTACATTTACCAGGAAAAGAAAAGAGAAAGTACAAGTCCCTGCCTCTTTAATGCGAAAGTGAAAATAAACCGGACCCTTATAAAGCGGCTGAATGACCACAGCCTGAACACAGCGGATTCAGACTCTTCACTGAAAGCTTTCAGTGGCACAAGGTGAGACGGACATGTTTTTCTTCACTTCTTTCTTTCACATTCAAGATTAAGGTTTTAGTCTTAAAATATTTAAACAGCACCTGAAGTTTTAAATGATTTTCTCTTTTTCAGAATCATGAGTAAATCCTATATTGGCACAGAGCAGGAGCTGCGCAGAGGGGACCGTCTCATCAGTAACAATGGGAAATACAAAGCAGTGTTCCAGGTGAGAGGGCTCCATCCTCCTTATGTCCTGTGTGGCCAGTCAGAATTAGTTCAGATCACAACTGACAATTAACATCTGAGGAAGAGCTTCATGGAGACAAGTGATTAGAGATGGGATTTTAGTCCAAACTAAAGCAATCTGTCAGAGCAGCCTCAGTATGGCAGATATACACCCTCCTCTGTGTCACAATACAGCCTCGTTCCATCTGGCCCAAGGTAAGTGATGCCTCCAATAAGTCATATGCACTAGATCCTAATCACAACACACCCAAAGCTCTTTACAGTGCATGATTCATTCACATGGCTGCCCTGGGGCAGACTGACAGAAGCAAGGCTGCCAATCTACACCCTGGCCCTCTCGGACCCCCACCAACACTCATCACATTTCTACTGCTGTGCCAGGTGGGTTAATCTTCCACTAAAGCTACAGCTTCAGAGATCTGATGAGACCTCGATTAGTGTTTTATGGTCTACGATTTTCCTTCAATCAAGAATAGATTTTCTAAGTTCTTGTGTGACCTTTTTGGGCAATAACGGTTTCATTCATTCAACAATATTTGTGTCTGAAGAGTATAGTTTTAACATAACTACAAAAAAATCAGTTATTAAAGTAAAAATGTGATCCTTTTTCAGGAGGACGGTAACTTTGTTGTGTACAAGTGGACTCCAGTTTGGTCGACTAACACTGCCTCTGAAGACCCCAGACGCCTCATTTTGCAGTCCGACTCAAACCTGGTGATGTACAACAGGCACAAACCTGTGTGGTGCACTGGGAACCACAGGCCAGAGGGCAACTGCCAACGCCTGCGTCTGACCATGACTGACCAGGGGCTGCTGGAGGTGGAGCATGATGGAAGAGTGATCTGGGATCATGAGAGGGGCCGTGTGTGAATCAAATATCAACCATGTGTTGTCTTAATGTTTGTGTACACTGAAACTATAAATACAAACAACAATAAAATACTTAGCTGTCAATAGCTGTAAATGTTATTATTTTATTTTAGAAGTTATACTTGGCAACAAGACATTTTCATGATTAAAAGTAACTCAAGTACACAAGAGGAAGGAGTGAAATATATATTAGATTTTTAAAATACTAAATATCCAGATAGAAAATCAGTAAGAGTTGAACATCATCCATTATCCACATACATCTTAATACAACCTCAGCATTACCATTGGTCATTCACCAGCCCCCAGCTCAGCTCAGCACCACAAGACAATGACAGCACTTATACATGCGATATGGGCCATGTGAGCTTGTTGTAGTAGTTGATGATTTTAGAGCATTATTTCTTAAGTATGCACCTTTATAATTACACAGTGAAGCGCCCTGGTATTTATACTGGTATAGGGTTTGTTGATATTATTTTTGTTTCAGAGCAAGACTTTAAAGCTGCAGCCGCACTTCCTGGAGCCAACTTCCACTTGTGCATTAGCTCCTATCAGCCCAGGGTCCATTATTCTTCCACTGTGTCTATGAGCGCTACAGACGGATCGATCACAGTCTAACACACACCCACTCTCTTTCTAGCTCTCTTTATCTCTCTCTCCGTCTTTTACTCTTTCTCCTCGCCCCCCTCACTATGGCCCCCCTCTCTTCTCCTCTTTATCGCCCTCTCATTTCTCCTCTCCCTCTTTCCTCCATCTACCGCACTTTCTTTCTTTCTTCTCTCCTCTCCCTCTTTCCTTTCTCTCTCTCCTCTTCCTTTATCTCCCCCTCTCTCTCCCTCTTTGCTCTCTCCCTCTCCTTTCTGTCTCTTCTCCATCTCTCTCTCTTTCCTCCCACTCTCTATCACTACCCCATCTTTTCTCCTCTCCTCCCTCGCTCCTCCTCTATTTATTTCTCTCTTCCTCCTCTCTCCCCTCACACTTTTTTTCTCTTTCTGTCTCTCTTTCTCGCTCACACTATTCTCCTCCTCTCTCCCCTTAATTTTTCTTTCTCTCCCCCCTCTCTATTCGCCATCTTCTCTCTCTCTTTGGCATCTCTCTGTCTTTCTTCCCTCTCCTAACACCCCCTCTCTTTCCCTCTCTCTTTCTCTTCTCTCACTTCTTTATCTCTGCCCCATCTCGCCCCCTCTCTTTCCTCTTACTCTCTTGCTCTCTCTCAAACCCCCACCTCTCCCCCTCTCCTCACATATACACACCCCGTTCTTCTTCCTCCATGTTTCTGTCTTGTATAGATGCAGTTGTAATAGTCCCCCCCCATCTCCTCCCATCTCTCTCTTATCTTTCTCTCTTCCCCCCCTCTGTTTCTCTCTCCCTCTCTCTCTTCACCCTATCGCTCCCTCCCTTCCTCTGTGTCTCTGCCTTGTATAGATGCAGTTATAATAGTTGGCTGCAGAGCTGTGGTTGTTTCTAATGTTCTTGTTACATAATGAACGCCCGGGGCTGTGCTGCTGTGAAGGGAGGGAGAGAGAGAAAGAGAGAGATAAAGAGAGGGAGAGAGAAAGACAGAGGGAGAGAGAGAGAGGGGAAGAGAGAGAAAGGCAGAGGAAGAGAGAAAGAGAAAAAGAGGGAAGGGGGGGAAGAAAGGCAGAGAGAGAGAGGGGGAAAGAGAGAGAAAGGCAAAGGGAGAGAGAGAGATGAAAGGAAGAGAGAGAGAGAGAGAAAGAGAGAGCACAACTATACACAAATGAGGTCTACAGATTGATTAAAGGCCCTGTGCGCAATTTTTTTCAGGTATTTGAGCAAAATGTGTCTTGCCCCAATGCAGATGTATTGTATAAGCAGCTTGTGAGGTCAAAATAAGTCTCCTGTGTGGTGTTTGTGTCTAATACAAAAGTGTTTTATTATCCGATAATCAGCTAGCGTCCTAGCGTGCCCCCACGTTAGGACGCTAGTTGTGGTTAGCTTCACTGTAACGACAAAACTCTGCTTTGGTCTCTGAGAGTTGTGAAAAGTGCTAATAGTATAATTAGGATGCTCAAAATGTACAAGGTAAGTAAGAAATAACCTTGCATAGCAGGTCTTATACATAATTAAAGATATTGTAGAAAGAAATACATTAGCTATTACCTAAATAATACCAGACTTTTAATAATTAATTAATTAATTAATTTATTATTATTATTTAAATGGTAAATAAATGGTTCACATTTCTTCTCTAATGGGCACTCAAAGCAGTTATTCACTCATTCACTCACATATTCACACACCAGTGTACACAGACAGTAGGGGTGAGGAGGGTTAAGTGTCTTGCCCAAGGACACGACAACAGTATGCACTTGTGGGAGTTGGTATCAAACTGCCAACCTGTGGTTCAGTAGATTTGACCTCTCTACCAACTTTACAAATGCCGGGAGTGGGATTTGAACTGTAAACTTCTGTTAGATGTTATTTTCTTTTATTTAAACTTTCTCTGTCTAAACCAAGACTTAACCATGGATAGCCCAGGCCCAGGACTAAATCTGATCCAAAGCAGGTCAGAACCAGGTCCAAACTTAAGGTCTTAAAAGTTATATATTACACAAAAGGGATTCTAGTGAGCTTTAAGTCATGTTATAATGTTGTTAACTCCTCAAAAACATACCCAGAGTTGTGTTTTGTTTGAGTAACCCGCTATTATTAGTCCATCTACATCTCCAAAACTCAAAATGCTTTGTTCCACCTTGTAATGTCATGAAGCGGGAGTTTTTAAGTTACAACTATAGAGATCTGAAATTATCTAAATGATTCTAGTGAAGGTGTATGGAGTTTAAAAACACAGTGCAGCACTTTCTTTATTACCACATGACGTCTTTAAGTGGAACAGAGTGTTTTCCGTGTGTGGACAAAACAAAACAACAACTCCAAGTATGTTTTTGATGAGGTAACATAATAACATAGATCAAAAAATAGAATAATATAGGCCGTTAAACTTGATTAATTAAATCCAAGCAACTTCTGAGGTAGTATTTGAAGATAAAGTTTGACAGTCACTCATACACACAGTTTTAGTACTAAACTATTACTACTTTTTATGACTACATTACCCATAAACCCCTTCTCCGCCGCTCTCCACTGTAAACTCCACAAGTGAGGAGCATGCGCCCGTCCTTCCCAGCGTTACAGTGGCATTAGCACGCATGAGAGGAGCTGCGTGCTCACAAAGCGTATTGTTCAGAGGGACAGGGGCAGGAGCAGCTCAGCCCCACCAGGACTAACACACATAATGGCCCAGATCCTGGTCTAAAAGCGGGCTTGGTCTCTCCAGCTCCTCTGTCTCTGCACACTTCCACGCTCCCATGTCTGACAGTATATATTCCTTCTATACTATTTCAGATCGGCACTGCAATGTTAAGTGATGTAGAATGGTTTATTATGTAAAAAACTGTGTAGGGCCAGTGCGTGAAAAAGTTTATGGTGTAACACTGTGTAATAAAGTTTGCATAAAGAAGTGTAAATATCTTCTTTGCCATGGATTCTACCTGGATGACTGAGGGATTTTACAAACATTTTCAGGCTCATTTTCGCCACACATGCACTGATACAACTCTTAGGTATCAGTAGTATTGTCACGATATTAAAATTTCAAACTCATTTTCGATACTAAGAAATAGACTAAATACCAATTCAGTTACCATGATGATAATGAAAAAAAAACAAAAAACAAACCACTATCTATCACATCAATGTCTCAGAATGTTCCGCAGTATGGAATAAAATCTTGCATTTATTCAATTACGTATATGTATTTTCTATTGTTCAAAAATACTTAAACAAAAATACTTAAATAAAAACTTGCACTGATACTGTGAGCCTGGTCCTCTGTTTTTTGCTTGTAAGACGGCCTGAATGATGAAAAATGAATACTGTTGCCATACAGATTAAGAATTTAAAACAACATTTCTATATCTTTTGAATGGGAAAAAGTCCTCAAAATGGCACCATATAAGAGCAAACTGAAAGACATGAATTAGGGGTAACAAGAGGCTTCATAACTGACCTAAATTAACAGTATTTCTGCGATGAATCGTTGATCATAGCTGACATAGAACATAATGTAACAGGGCTAGAGCTATTGAGTTCACTTTAACAACTCATTTGAGCCCTAACAAAGCAGTCGATGTGGTGATGTGCATATATTGAGTGTGAGAGTTCAGAGGAGAGCCACAGCAGAGTCTGAACATTTGTGGTATTGTCAGATTGTCAAAAGCATCGAAAATCAGATACTCATCAATACTAAAACTAGTATCGAAACTAGAGACTCATTTGAGCAGGTATTGATATTAAAAAAGTCACATTCACAGGACAGAATTGTTGATTGTTCCACACAACCTTCAACTTCAAACTCTATTTTGATAATAAAGACAACGCGAAATGATAATATAAAACAATAATTTAAAGCTCAAAAGAGTAAACTTTGCGTAATATGGAACCTTTAATCACCAAAGCAACTGTCCTAAATTTTTGTCATTCTGAAACCCATGGAAAGAAAGAGAGAGGTAAAGAGGGAAGAAGTGGAGAAAGACTGAAGAGGAGAGGGTGAGCGACAGACAGAATGAGAGGAGAGGGCAGTGTAAAGTAGGGCAGGTATCACAGAAACTTATGAGGAAAGTACTGCCAAATACAGAGCAGAGAGTTTGTACTAATAAAACACCACTGGACTTCATGTATAAAACTGACTATAACATTTAATACATATTCCTGTGTGGAGTTTGCATGTTCTCTCTGTGTCTCGAGCTTTATTTTAACACAATCTAACCAGAAAGAGACAGTTTAGTTAATACAGCTAATACAGGTGAGCTGATTTGTGCTGTAAAACTGTTTAAATCCATTTTGTATTTTTGTTGCGTTTTCACACGATTTTAAAACTTTTTTATCTGTGTTTGCTAATGATGAACTGTAACTGTAAATGACGAACATTCTGCGAATACAGATGCATGTACAACACCGTTTTGTGTGGCCAGAACTTTTCTAAAACACAAGAATGAGAATCCAAGTGGCGGAGATATTGGAGATGCTGTCACTTATTTACCCAAGACTTAAACTTTTCCAAAACTTTTCCGGGATTTACAAAGAGGAGAAGACGAGGCAGAGCTGACAGCTGAGAGACAGAGACACAAATGATCCACCTCTGCACTGCTTACGTTTCAATTCACAGTAATCATCTTTTCACTGTATTGCATTAAACTTCATATAACTCTATATATAAACTTCATATAACTCCAGCACAATGTTAGGTATATATATGGTTTAAAGGGCCCATATTATACTGTTTTCTGATCTATGTTATAATACCTGGAGTTTGGAGTGTTTTTGTTTCATTCACACATGTTTAACACACAAGCCCTGCATATTTAGGCTTTTTTCTTGTCTCAAACTGAAAACACTTTGTTCCACCTGGTGATGTTATGTGGTAATACAGAAAATGTTCCACTGTGTTTTTAAACTCCATACACCATCATTAGAATCATTTGGATCATTTCAGCTCTGGAATTTCCAATCTCTGCTAAATAAAAGGTAAAAGGTAGATGTAAACTTGAAAATTAACATTACATGACATCACAAGGTGGAAGAGAGCATTTTGAGCTCTGGAGATGTAGACAGACTAATAATACAGGATTATATACATGTGGGAATGAAACAAAACACAGCTCTAGGTATGTTTTTGAAGAGGTAACAGCATTCTGACACGGCTAAAAGGTCACAAAAGTCAGTTTTGCGTAATATAGGACCTTTAACGTGCAGTGGTACTATGGGGTATTATTTATTATAAGGATAATGCAAAAGCAGCTGAAAAGACATTTTGCTAAATTGCAGTGTTGTCAAAAGTAAATCAGATACTACCGGTAATCGATATTAAACTAGTATCAAAACTAGAAAGTCATTTGAGCAGGTATCGATACTAAAAAGTCCCATTGACTGGACAGAACTGAACCTTTCCTGAATGTCTTTAGAACGATCTTGAGCTGTATCAGAACAAGTATAAGAGCACATAGACTAGTATACGCCCATGGACCACTATGGACCCTACAGGACCACTGAGGGACACAGATGATACAGATGGTAAGATAAAAGAAAGTATTATGATTTAATGTTGTCTAAATAAAAAGTGTTTTTTAAAATTATCATTATGGTATCAGAATCGGTAATGAATATCGAGTCTCTTAGTATCAAAATTAAGTTTGACATTTTAGTATCGTGACGACACTAGTAAAATTTATAATGTTCCACACAAATTTAAACTTCAACCTCTATTTTGATAATCAATAATAATACAAAACAAAACACCTTTTTTATGTAACAATGTTATTTTCAACACAAAATGATAGTATACTAGTATTATAGTAAATTATTTTCAGTTTTTGATGTTCTAATAGTTTAGGATTAGCATTTTCATTACCATTATCATGTGGTCTACTAGTACTTCTTATATAGATTATTCAAAAGAGGTCAAATTAGGTCATTTTTTGTTAGCAATTTTTGATAGATTTCACACATTTTTGCAAAACAGCAATATTCAAACCAAAAAAAAAAACCCAAAAAAACAGAACTAGTCTTGCCTCTTGTGTCTGTATGGTGTGGTCAGCAGAGTACTGTAGCCTCAGAGGGACCCAAAGTTTGCTGAGATGCTTTTGATGGAGGGGATTGTGGGTAGTATTTCTTAAAAACTACCGTGCTGTTGTATTTTAACACTTTTGGGACAATGCCAGGGGTTCAGACTTTTACTTTTTGACAGTGTGGTGAAAGTTGATGCTGCAGAGACGTAAAAATAGGATATAAAATGAGGCTAATCAAGCAGTGACCTTTTTACTGATTTGTCTCAATCACCAACACAGTCAGATCACAAAAAAGTTTGTTTAATTTAGTGTAGAGATTATTATGGCAGTTTGTAGTCTGCCTTATAGACACTGTGTTTAGTCTATACTGAAAAGGTTACAACACTTTCACTTTCTTTTGTCTTAAAGGTGTATTGTGTAACTTTTCTGGTGGAGGGTCTATCACCTGCTTGTTTCTGAATATGTCATTGTTCTGCCTGGAATGTTCCACAGTATGACATTAAATAGCTCTACCTTACATTTACTCAATTACAGTGGTTTTATTGCTCAAAAATATCTCCATGAAGATAGAAAGGTTTAATATCAAGCTGTGAAACATTCCGGACAAAGTCTCCTGCCGGACTCATGAGAGTTATCGCTTTGCCTAGAAAGTTCCACAGTATGGCATTAAACCATTTAGCATTCATTCAGTTACAGGTGTTTTATGGCTTGAACACAGATCTGACTTGTAATTTCCCCTGATGACGCCACTTCCTTGTCTCCACTGAAATAACGTTTAATGCCATAGTGGAACATTCAAAGCAATAACGTCTTCATGGAGACAAGCAGGTGGTGGACCCTCCGCAAGAAAAGTTCCACAGTGCACCTTTAACTAGTCTACCTTGCTTACTATACTGGGTTACTTACTGATTTCATATTTACCCAGCACAACCTATATATTTTTTCAATTTCCTTAACGTGCATATGGTTACACTGCTAATTTCTTATCTTTTTAATTATTAACATCATTATATGTGCAATTTTACGAAAAATCTTGCCTAGTTCTTTTTTTATTGTTATTTTGAAGTTTGTATTATTACGCAAAATGGATTCTTGTGAGATTTAAGCCATGTTATAATGTTGTTACCTCCTCAAAAACAAACCTGGATTTGTGTTTTGTTTCATTCACACATGTTTGAGTAAACCTGCATTATTAGTCTGTCTACATCTTCAAAACTCAAAATACTCTGTTCCACCTCGTGATGTCATGAAGCAGTAGATTTCAAGCTAACAGCTCCTTTTACCTTTAGTTCAGTAGAGATAGGTAATTCCAGTGCTAAAATTTTCCAAAATGATTCTAGTAAAGGTGTATGGAGTTTAAAACACAGTGGAGCACTTCCTGTATTACCCCATGACATCACACAGTGGAACAAAGTGTTTTCAGTTTGAGAGAAGAACTGAGCTTAAATATGCAGGGTTTCTGTGCTAAACATGTGTGAATGAAACGAAACACAACTCCAGGTCTGTTTCTGTTTCACATTATAACATAGATTAGAAGTTTTGTGGTTCTAGAAAATGATACACTTTTTGTATCATGTATTTTCAATATTTGACCCTTTTTAATTTAAGCTAACCAACTCTATTTCAGACGGCTGTTTTTCTACCTTGAAGCTTCGCCAAAAACATCCCTCCTTCCCACACACACACACACACACACACACAAAGCACAGATACTGACAAAATGATGACACCAGCTTTCCACCAAATCTGCTAAAATTGTTTGGGCTGGCCCTAAAGTGGTGCTCAGGGTAATGTCATTGTGCAGGTTAATGGGGGAAGTTAATTGCAGGGTTTTCATCAGTTTGAATAACACACGGGTGGCCACAGCTCAGAGGAGGTGAAAGGAACAGCCACATTTGACAGCAACAGTCTCAGTCAGGGACCCATCTGTCCGGCTTCAGACATGCTAACATGTTTAAAGGCTTTCAAAATGTCAAATGAACGGGGCTCTATTCACTCTGAAATACAAAGGTTCTGCGTGGAATAGATGAAGCAGAAGGGAGAGATTAAAGATGGAGGATTGTGTTGAAGGAATATGAGCAATTCAGACTAGGCCTGTCACGATAGCAAGTTTTGATGTGATATATTAATGAAGTAAATATAGATGAAAAATGATAATACTACTTTATGCCACTGACCAGGCCCGTCGGCAGAAATCTGGGGGCCCGGGGCAAGAAGCCTCACATGGGCGCCCCTTTAATATAAATGAATAGGAAGAGGAAGAAATCTGGGCCCCTGAATCCCTGGGGCCCGCGACAGACCCCTTTGTCCCCCTCTGTCTACTGACACAAAAACCCAAAAGCAGATTTAAACCACAAAAACTTTTCCAAATCTGCAATATTGTTAAAAAAAAAGAATGAAACACTTTAGCACTACTTGCCATATAAACAAAAAATAATAAAAAAAAAAATAAATCCTTGTAGTGCAAAGAAAATGTACACATGATAAATACTGAGCCCCCATTCAAACTGTAGCATGGGGAAGGCAACAGCAACTCCATGGAGAAGTGATGCCACCAGGTCAGGTTACATGTCAGATCTGTGGAGAGTGTTGACCCAACTTAAAGGTGCACTATGTAACTTTTTCCATGAAGATAGAAAGGTTTAATACCATACTGTGAAACATTCCAGACAAAGCAATAACATCTCCATGGAAAAAAGCATTTGACGAACCCTCCACCAGAAAAGTTACACAATGCACCTTTAACATCAACTGGTATAAGTGAAAACATGTTACACTGTGGCACCTTTCCTTACAGCAAGAAAGTTTGAGGGTTTGAGTCCCGGGCCTTGTATGTCTATGTCTATGTGTGTCTGAATCAAGTCTGTGAGAGCTCTACCACTGTGCCACTGCAACTGCCCTTACCCCAAAGTTATTATAAGAGGCCTACGGACTACGGGAGGACTACACTAGGACTAAATGTTGCCTGACCCTCCACCAGAAAAGTTACACAAAGCACCTACAGGTCTAAACCAGGACTTCAACCCACAAACCTTCATGATTTCTTGCTTCTTGTTACTGTAAAAATGTCTGGTGTCATCACTCACAGATTCCTTCTTTAATTCTGAATAAATAAAAGAACAGTGCAGAGAATGGTCTTTGCCGACTGTCCCACGTCTTCATCTTTGACCCAATCAGACACAACAGATCGTCCAACCCCACTGAATTATGAACTTAACTTAAAAAATAATAAACCGAATGAGCAGGTTTTTAATACAAGACTCCATGACTCTGTGATAGTTGTTTGCAAAGGACAAACAACTTATTGTTCAATATATGAAAGATGGAACTATATATTTTGGGTCAAAATATTTATCGTGTACATTTTCTTGATAAAAATGGGGAGATTTGAGGTATTTTTGTTATAATACTATACAATTTTAGCTGTAGAGAGTAGAAGAAAAAACTTCTATGGATAATTATTGGTTCATTCTGATATTTATTTGTTACAGCTCAGACTCATCCCTCCTTTTATATCTCTCCCTTTCTCCCTCTGTGACATCGCTTCACTTTCTCTCTTTTTCTCTTCTATCACTCCCCTCTCTCACTCTTCTCTCTATGCCTCTCTCTCTCCCGCTCTACTCCTCTTTTGGTCTTCTTTCTCTCTCTCCCATCACTCCCTCTCTTTCCCCCACTCCAAAGCTGTTCTGTTTCTCTTTATCTCCTTCTTTTTTGACACGCCCCTTTCTAACCCTTTCTCTCTCTCTCTCCCTCTTCCTATCCATTGGCTCACTCACACCCTCTCTCCTCCACTCTGAACCTCACCTTTCTCTCTCCTTCTCCTATTTCCTCTTTCTGTCTCCTTCTTTTGCTCTCTCTCTGCCATCACTCCCCTCTCTCATCCTTTCTCTCTTTCTCTACCTCCCCTGACTCCCTGTCCCTCTCTCCCCGGCTATCTATCAGCCCCTCTCCTCCTCTTTCCCTCCCCGTCTCTCTTTTTCTATACCCCCCTCCCCTTCTCTCTCTCTCCATATTATCCAAAATGATCGTTTATCTCAGTATTTCGCTGTAGCAATATATTGTGCTTCAAAAGTATTTATCGTGCCAGGCCTGGACATTTCTCCCGTTCAGATTTTGTTTCAGTTTCAGCTCATTCAGCCTCACAGTGAAGGGGAGCCCCACCAACACAAACACAGCGGAGTCATGTTTGAAGTCTCTATTAAAGCACAAGAAGCACCATCTGTGTACAAACAGAGACCGGCCCATCCCCACAGCATGGCCTGGTTAGACTATCGCTCTACACCCCTCCTCGTTCCCCCTCTCTCTCAAATCTTTCTCTCATCGCGCTCTCTTCTACCCCCCTTTTGGTTTTCCTTCTCTCTTCCATCACCCTCGCTTTTCTCTCTCACCGTTTCTCTCTCCCCTCTGCTCTCTCTCTCCCACTAAGACTAGCTCTCCTCGACTCTCTCCCCCATTTACCCCTCTTTAACAATTCCTTCTCTCATCCCGCTCTTTTATATCGCTCCCTTTTTCAATCTCCTGTGACAACCCTTCTCTCTATCTCTCTCTCTCTCTCTAAAGGTGGGACCCCAAACCCTCTGAGCTTCAGATCAAAAAACTAAAACAAAACTGTCCCAGAAGAAAAGGAGATGAGAGAGAGAAAGGGGGAGGGATAGAGGGGGAGTCACTGGAGATAAAGAATGAGAGCGGAGTAACAGAGGAGAGGGAGTGAAAGAGGGAGAGAGAGGGAGAGGATTGGAGCAGGAGAGAGAAAGAGATAGAGGGAGAGAAAGAGAAAAAGGAGAAGTCACAGTTTGGAGCGGGGGAATGGGAGGGGGAATGGGTGAGGAGAGGGTGAGGAGAGGGGAAAGATACAGGAAAAAAGAGACAGGGGGAAAGAACAGGAGCGAGAGGGTGAGAGAGAGAAAAGAGAAGAGGAGAGGAAGGGAGAGCCAGATGAGAGAGAGAAAGGGAGAGAGGGAGAGTCATAGGAGCTAAAGAGTGAGAAGTAAAGGAGGAGAGGGAGTGAAAGAGGGACAGAGAGAAAGAGGATTGCAGCCAGAGAAAGAAAGAGAGATAGCGAGAAGGGACGTTACATGAGAGTGAGAGAGGGATGAGAGGCAGATATAAAATGAGTGATGGGTTTGTGCCACAGGAGACGAAGAAAGAGAGAAAGACGTTGGAGGGAGAAAGTTTCACAGGAGAAGTGTGGAAAGAGAAAGAGTGAGAGAGAGGCAGGGTAGTAACAGAGAAAGAAGGAGAGAAAAAGAGAGTTGGAGCGGGGGAGAGAGAGGGAGTCACAGGGGAGGTAGAGAGGGGTGAGGGGCAAATATAAAAAGAGTGATGTGTTTGTGCCACAGGAGAGAAAGAGAGAGAGAGGGAGTCAAAGAGGTATGGATAGAAAAAGAGTGAGAGTGGGAGTAATGGAGGAGAGGGAAAGAGAGTTAGAGCAGGGGAGAAAGAGCGAGAGAGAGGAGAGAGAAAGAAAAGGGACATCACAGGAGAGGTAGAGAGCGAAAGAGTGACAGACGGGAGTAACAGAGAGAAAGAATTAGAATGAAAAACAGGGTTGGAGTGGGGGAGAGAAAGAGAGAGAGAAGGAGAGGAGAGAGTGTTTTGCAGGCGGGTGCCCAGGGCCTTGGGTGTAGCCAGAGGTGAAAACAGTGGCACAGATTCATGCAAAGAACCAGAGCAACAGATCGGAGGCTGAAAGTGGCAACATGGAACAAAATGGTACCAGAGATAAGACAAGCAACTCAAGACACTGGCTTTAAAGGTCCTGTATTACCCAAAAAGGACTCTTGTGAACTTTAAGCCATGTTATAATGCTGGTTATCTCATCATAAACATACCTGGAGCTGTGTTTTGTTTCATTCACACATGTTTAATCATTTATTATTCGTCTGTCTACATCTCCGAAGCTCAAAATGCTCATAAAGAACTGACTGACTTGGCTAATATGTGCATTGTGTCACCATGGTAACTCCTAAACATTCCACCAATAGAGATACATGTAGAACACCCCCAGCTCGATTTCACAGCAAAGCATATGTATATTGCTGTATATATGTTTTATATGTGATGAACGGCTTGCATACACACTGGTACATTGGTTGGTGAGGTCAGGCAGCTGAGGGGGCACAGCTGTATTCAACATAAAGAAACACAGGCAGAACTAACACATGGATTTACCAGAAACATGTGAAATAAAGGCAGAGATGAGGTGATTCCACTGTCCAATGATAACACAATGATTGGAAAAAAGAGAACGCACTAGAGATGGGACAAAAAGATAATGCACACATGGGGAAAATGATCTCCTGAGTTTTTCCCCCAACTGCGCTCATTTGACTTGGACAAAAAATTGTGGGTGGAGGGTCCATGGAGATGTTACTGCTTTGTCTGGAATGTGTAAACCTTTCCATCTCTGTTGAGACTGAACCAGACCAAGTTACAGGTCAGATCTGTGGAGTGATCAGAATGTCTGTTTTTCTAGGTATTTTTGAGCTATAAAATCACCTGTAATTGGATAAATGTAAGGTAGAGCTGTTTAATGCTATATTGTGCAACATTCCAGAGAAAACAATAACATCTCAATGGAGAAAAACAGATGGCGGACCCTCCACTGGAAAAGTTACACAATGCACCTTTAAAGAAACAATTATTATTTCACAACCAAAAGAAAAACTAGACTGGAAACAAGTTGACAGAACGCAGCTTTTGTCCTGTGACAGAGTTTTCTTTTGCTGTGGAAGTTACCAGGATGATGCAGACATATTATTATTTAGGGTTGGAAATTATAATCTATTATCCAATCCAAAAAAAGAGTGTTTTTATCATCACTGGGGTATCAAATTCACCTCTTCCTTACTATAACAACAGACATCTCTGTAAAGGTGCCAAATTACTGGTGAATACTTTGGTGTTCTTGATACATGTCGCTATACTTCTAACTGCAAAACTGCAAAAACAGATGGTGATGAGTCTCACTGTAGCAGGTTCTGAATTGTAAACCATCCAACTACAGGCATGTCACGATAACAAATGTTGAAGCACAATATATTGTACAGAGAAATGTCACAATAAAGGATAATACTGCAACTACTGTATGCCACTGACACCAAAACCCTAAAGACCCTAAAGCAGGAGAATCCCAGCAAAATTTAACTTTTATTTTTTTAATGTACACTAACATTAAAAGGCATAGCAACAATTAAATAAGAAAATGAAGCAATTGATACTTTGCAGCTGACGTCATCAACATTCCCTGATGCTAACTGTAGGCACTACTCTGTCTGAGGCTTTCTTAGACTTTAATCTAACCTTTATTTTAACACAATCTGGCCATAAAGAACTGATTTAGTTGGAACTACAACAGGTGAGCTGATTTGTGCTGTTAAACAAAAGTCTCTCACACATAAAATTACAGTCAAAAGCTAGTTAGCATTAGCCAACAGTTTTTCAGGACCATGAACGCTCGTATTGATCACAGGCTCCTGAAAATGTGCTTTTTAAAACCATTTTGTATTTTTTTTTTGGCTTTTTTGACAGTGTGCATTGGTGTCACCATGATAACTCCATAATATTCCAAAATTTGAGATAGAAAACACCCCCAGCGTGATCTACAAAGTATCAATTAATCATTGAGTGATAAATCAATATAGTAAATATGGTGACAGGCCTAAATCCAATACAAGATTCTTACGTGCATCACTTTATACACTACGCAATACCAAAATTTAAAACTCAATTTCACAAATAAGGAACTGATTCATTACGCAATACTACAGAATGAAAAAAAAGCATGTGTCTTTCAAATGTAAAAAATAATAGTATTTTCTTTATGTTACCATGAGATCTTATAGTAGTTCTGATAAAGCTCAAATTTTGTGTGATGTGATTTTTTTTTTGCAGTATCGATACTTGCTCTGATTTTCGATACTTTTGACAATCAGAACTACATGTTTTAGAATGCCTAGGCTGCGAAGTGGAGAGACTGTGACAAAAAAAAAAAAATCAACAAATCCCAGTGCATTTCTCAACATTATAATTCTCAACAAAAATGGATCAAATGCAAAGCACACAGCAAATGATTTTACTACTACAAGAAATATAGGTACAGAGCTTTTAATTGTGTTGTAAGTAAGACTATGCTTAAAGCTCCTATGTCATGTAGTTGTAGTTTCAAGTTAACAGCTTTCGTTTGCCTTTCGTTCAGTAGAGATTGTCAGTTCTACATCTGAAATCTTCCAAATGATTCTAGTGAAGATGTATGGAGTTTAAAAGCACTTCTTGTTTTAACACATGACATCACAAGGTGGAACAGAGTGTTTTCAGTCTGAGAGAAGAACTCAGCCTAAATCTGCAGGGTTTGTGTGTTAAACATGTGAAGTGAAACAAAACACAACTCCAGGTGTTTGTGATGAGGAAACTACATTAGAACAAAAATCTGAAAATAGTGTCATATGGGCTCTTTACCTATTTCCACATATATCCAGTGACATGCCTCTTCTCTGCAGTATTGAAGTGAGGCTGTATAGCAGTCACCCGGATTAGATCAATAAGGGGAAAAGTTAAATATTATTGATCATTCAGGACTATTAAGTTTGGATGTAAAGGTCATTGTGGATCTTCTGTTACCGGTAATTAAAATAAAATGTATTAAGTAATATTCTGGTAATATCCAGCCCTGATCTGCACTAACTTTGCTGACCTCTGCATTTTAAAGGTGCACTATGTAACTTTTTGATTCGGAGTCTGTCACCTGCCTGTTTCTATGGATACGTCATTGCTCTGCCTGGAATGTTCCACAGTATGACATTAAACAGCTCTACATTACATTTATTCAATTGCAGGTGGTTTTACAGCTCAAAAATACCTATTCTGACTGTGAGCGGGGTCACCTCTCCACAGATCTGATCTGTAACTTGGTCTCTATCTTCATAGAGACCAAACCACCACAAACCAGATA
The DNA here is from genome assembly GCA_029959045.1 of Taenioides sp. WSHXM2023. Lineage (NCBI taxonomy): Eukaryota > Metazoa > Chordata > Actinopteri > Gobiiformes > Gobiidae > Taenioides > Taenioides sp. WSHXM2023. The sequence continues at coordinate 25,904,243 of CM057100.1, forward strand.
GAGACCATACTGTGAAACATTCCAGACAAAGCAATAACATCTCCATGGAGAAAAGCATTTGACAGACCCTCCACCAGAAAAGTTACACATTGCACCTTTAAGGCTTAACCTGCGGAGTCATTTTATATTAGTTAGAATAGTTTGTCATTTGGCATAGTTAAAACATGCATTCAATTACTAATAAGACCCAGAATCAGGATGCACATTGCGTAAATTGTGTTGTATAGTAGTGTCGTCACAATACTAAAATATATCAACTCAATTTTGATACCTAAAGGCTTGATTAGTTATATTAATGTAATTATCACAGAAAAAACAAGCTGTTTCTTTAAAAAAAAAACAAAAAAACAAACAAACAGTGGTTTGACTTCTGATAAAGACCACTCAAAAACGATTCAGGAAAGGTTTAATTTTAATTATTAATTAATGTGATTTCTTTTCAGCTTCCATACTTCAAATTCTTTGCTACTATATTGATTAGTATCTGGGTATATTTATTTTTGATCATAACCTATTGTAAATTGAGGTTAGAGGCAATATTCTGTTACAGTGTTTATGAATCTAATTTACTCAAGTTGGCTCTGCTGAGGCTGGTCGATCTGCAGGAAAAATACTGAATCATGATATGACGATATGAAAAAGGTGTCTGTCACAGGGATGAGATTAGGGCTGTAACTAACAGTTATTTTAGTATAGTCCACTAGTTAGCAATTTTTTCGATTGGTTCGGCAAGTCAAACAATTATTTTTATTGTATACTGAGACTTTTTACATTATCAAATAAAAAAAGGTTGACTGAAGTCTAAATAGATAATGACGAATATCTTCCCATACTATATAAATCTCATACTATCATAGTGTCAGTTTTTAGGAGTCAGTGCGTGAAAAGGGTTTTTGTATGCGCATTAGTCTGTTTTTTCCAGATAACAATAACGATTATGAAAATACAACTGATAATTTGTGAAATCCGACTATTTACGATTAGGTGATGTATCTTTGCGGCCTTAGATGAGATGGTGAGTTAGTTTTTCTCCCCATACCGCCCGAGCGTCCCCCTCTGTTTTCATCTGGAGGGGCTGTAGAGTGGGAGAGTGGGTGGAGGTCTGAGCAGTGGTCCATGTGACTGCTGCTGCCTGACCCACAGCACCAAACAAAGTGAGCTCTGCAAAACCACAACCTCCTGCACCCCTCACTCTCCCTCTCTTCACTCCCTGTTTCCTCTTCCCTCTCTCCCTTCTCTCATTCCCTCCCTCCCCTCCTCCATCTCTCATCTCCGCCTCTCTCCCTTCCCTCACTCTCCTCTCTCCCTCCCCTCAGTCCCTTTCTCTCCTTCCTCCCTCTCTCTCTCTCCCTCCCCTCCCTCTATTTCTCTCCTCCTCTTTCTCACTGCCTCCCTCTCCTTCTCTCTCTCACTCCTCCCCTCTCCTTCTCTCTCCCCTCACTCACTCCCTCTCTCTCTCTGTTTCTCACTCCCTTTCCTTCTTTCCTCCCTCTCTCCCCCTCTCCCCTGCCTCCCCTCTCCGCCTATAGCCGCCCACGCCAGAAACACTGACTCTTAATATGCTCCCTCTGTCCTTCCCCTACTCCCTTGCACGCTTCCTTACCTTTAAACCTGCTCTTTTCAATGCATTCTTTAATCTGTACTTTATATGTAAACTCATAGTCCTTTTTTAGCACTACCATTCATTATTGTATAACTATTTGCTTACAGTAATCTATCATCCAATTCTTAAGACGTTATTGATCCACAAGGGAAATTACTGATCACAGAAGCTCACAAATTACAGTAAAGAATCATTTTTATATTGCTCTGCCTGGAATGTTCCACCGTATGACATTAAACAGCTCTGCCTTACATTTATTCAGTTACAGGTTATTGCGCAAAAATACCTAGAAAAACAGGCATTCTGACTGTGAGTGAGGGTCGCCTCTCCACAGATCTGACCTGTAACTTGGTCTGGTATGATCTCCATGAAGGTAGAAGGGTAGAACACAGACAAAACAATAACATCTCCATGGAGAAAAGCATCTGACGGACCCTCCACCAGAAAAGTTACACAATGCCCCTAATGGTAATACTCTATGTAATTAAAATGTATGGACAAAAATTACAAGCAAAATACATTACAATTCAACATGTGCTATTCAAATTAAGTAAGATTAGATAAATCAAGGGGCCACTGAATTGTTTTTGCTGGTCCAGATATATTTCCATATAACCTACTCTCACGGTATCAAGTTTTTAGGAGTCAATATAGGCAGTAAGATCAGGCTATTGATTTTGCAAACAGGGCCTTATGTAGCCTGCAACCGGTGGTAGTTGTTGGTGCTGTTCAGCTCAGTGACAGTTGCAATGTCCTTAATTAATCAAACCCACCCTCCTTGACTTTACTACTAATAATTTAACGACAACTACAAGAAGGAGCCATACTTAAGAGCAACAACTACTACAAAAATAAAGGGGGATGACTTCAGTTTTTTTTCCATAGGCTTTTGATCTTAGTATTGAAGACGTCCGTGAAATCTTCCTCATGGATTTCATCTTATTTTTGGCACTCCAATTATCAAAATTCCTGCATTTCTCTTAGAGGTGCTCTTGTGTGTTCCTAATGTATGGCCTATCTATCCATCTTTATGCCATTCTTACTAATCTCGCCTCCTCATCACGTCTTGCTCTCTCGTTATCTCGTTAATCCTTTGCCAGAACGTAGCCTACACGTACGTATATATTTCAGCAAACCCCAGAAATGCACTGACATCAGTTCATGTGAAACGCGCGCGCATGCATCACACTGAACTCCATTTTGTCTCGCTCACGAGGGGGAAGCCAGGGAGACCTTTTCGTGCGTGGACGCGCCGGAAAGACCACTCGCTCTCACTCTGACATTTCAGGCCTTAAATTATGAACAAAACATAGACCAGGCCGATCACACGGACACAAGGCATCACGTTAGCTGCTCGTGTGCAAATGCCACGCCATGACTTAGTGGCAAAAAACATCAGGGAGGGAATATACAGTGCGCACTCGGCCTTAAAGTTACCGCTGGGTACCGTTTTTACACCAATCAATACACAGAAACGTCATTTAAAAATAGATCTTCAATGTAGGTCAACGTTGCTGGAAGTATACGAGCACAACATGACGTACATCCAGGGATTCAGTGCAAGAAACAAGGCGTAAAGCCTTTAAGTCTACCCCGTCAGCATCCTCTCCAACCTCTTCTCCAACCTCTCTCCTCTTTACTATGGCCGCTGCGTGCACCATCCACAAACGCGTTACAAACATCACATTCCACCATTACGCACGAGAATTATTTACCTTTATGTCTGCCTTTCGCTGTCATCGTCACTGTGCTGGGTGTTTCATTGGATCAAGATGCTAGAGTGTCCCTCTCTCCCTGCTGCTCGTTGCTATCACTCTCCCCCGTAGGTATTAGGCGATTCTCGAAGCCACCGCTAGGAGACGAGCGCGTAAATGGAGGTTCATGCACCACAGGGAAAAAAAAACGCCTCGGCTCAACATATAAGCGCGTACACCCCTCACCCCCCCTCCCCGGTACAAAATGGGGAAATGCCTCATGCAGAGAATACAAGAGCGAGGGAAGACCCTGATTATGGCGTATCAAGCTACCACCTTCATCATCCTCCTCCTCACTGCGCTCCCCATAACCTGCACATGTATGGCTTCGCCATTTGATCTTATTTTTTCATCTTATTTGATCTTATTGTTGAAATCAACTGCTCTTTTCATAAATGTTATGGGAGCAGTTATTCTATCAATCTGATATTGTAGATTATTTCATTGCAAGAAATTAAAGAATTAAGCGCATACTGCCTCGTTTGAATCCATAAAATCGACTCTTACAGCCAGATGCTGTGAATAAAAGCAAATCTATCCCCAGAGGTGGCTGTTGCTATAGACTACTGCATCTCGTGTATGGCTCGTTTAGAAATCCCTATACAGTGGAGGGGAACATGTCTATACATAATTGTACGTGCTGCAGAGGGAGGGAAGAGCAACGGAAAAGACGTGCATTGGTGCAAAACGGGATGCAAACAAAAAGAAAATGAGACATGTGCTGATTTTGGTTGCGTTTTTGGCATGCGTACTTTTGATCACCCGGTCTGCTGGACTTGCGTTGGAGTCGGACATCCTGACCACAGAGGGGAAGACCTGGGAGGGCTCTCTTCGCCTCTCCTCCTGTCCTTCGTCCCTGCGTATCTGTCTCCTCTTGGCTCGCTCGTTGCCCAGGCTCAGGACGCGTCTGTTCGGTGGGATGCTATGGGGTACTCCCGAAGGCTGCAGGCGGCGGGCGGATGGAGCGGCAGAGGCGGCGTGTGTTGGCAGCGGAGGCAGTGGTGCGGCCGCAGTGGAAGTGGCATCACTCGGTACAGGCTCCGCGCTGCTCTCTCGGACCGGGGAAACCTGCCTGCGCGCTGCGGACTTTGAGAAAGGAAAGGCGGATACCAGGCGGCTGTTGTGGCATGCCTGGCTCCAGATATGAGTTTGAGGGAGGAGGAGGGGTGTGTGAAGTGGGTGGTGGACTGTGCGGAGGTTACAGGGCGAAGGGGAAGACGTCTTGGAGCAGAACGTTGATATCTTGATCCACGCGGCTGGCAACACCCCTGCAAATTCACGTGTAGGGGCAAATGCTCACGTGCATAAGAGCCATACTGCCATCCTGTGGAGGCATTGATTACAGGGCTTTCCCCTTTAACAACACCAGCGCGTGCGTGCGTGCGTGGGCGTGCGCTCCGCGTTACTGTACTGTAAGCAATTTGACAGGTGGTCACGTGGCTCTATAGGCACTTGCGATGCAGGGAAACACCGAAAGATAAAGACGTGCCGGACAGAGGCGAGACATGATTTAAGGCGCACTGTTAGCTCCAACGCTTGGTCTGGGTTTACCGCTCGCATTTGGATGTTGCAGACTAATTTGCACCCCAGACTATTTAACGCAAATAATATAAGATATGGTACTGCCATAAAGATTAATACCTAATGACCAAGCAAAACTATTCAATAATATCACACAAACCAATGTGCCTTTCGCTCTGGGCGTGATGTGTGTGCCTTCTCTTGTTGATTTTTTATAACAGTTGTAGGCCTAAAACTATTATTAAGATGAAGTTTTAGATATCAGGTTAAATGAAATCACTCCACCCATCCATCCAGTCAAGCCAAACTGAGGCTACAAATATATCCCTAAAATGTCCAGTAGTGTCGATGGTAGTGTGTTGACAGAACTGCCCTAACCCACAAACATCAAAGGTGTTTATTTTACCGTTCCTCAGTGAAAACCACTAGAGTGTTGCAATCTAAAAACCGCCAACAAAAAGGTCTGGCACCAAACATATATTTTGGATTCAGGAAACCTTTTAAAACAGGACATTTTACACATGAGTTTGAATGGTGAGATGAAGCAGGAAAACAAGTGCAGAGTGTAATGTGGGATCAGGGTTTGAATCCCTTTAGCTTTCATGTCATGTCCCATTGCAATGACCTTTTGAGTCTAGTATGGAGTTAATGTGTTTTATGCTCAACACTGGTCCTTCTTAAAAATTAAGTTTTAAGTCACAAAAGACCAACATGTATAAATAAATAATTCATAATTAAAAATACAAGTAGAAAAACATTTTAGATATTCAAATTATTATTTGAATAGTTGGTTATGGCCTTTTGAATTAGTAATAACAAACTTTGACACTGATGAAAATGCTCAAGTACCGACACTGAATGATTGGTAAGTTAAACACTACTCTGAAAAGTAATTTTCCATTCACTTTCCCCGCGTGTAATAGTTTGTGACGCCAGTGACTGACTCTCTAGCGTCGCCGTGTGTTCACACTTGGAGCTGCCTGGACCACACTGGGCCAGCTGCAGCACTACGTCATCAACGTGCTTTGCCAGTCGTGTGAGCTGCACATGCGCAGACGCAGCTTTAGCGCCAAGCAGTGCCAATAAAAGCACATCCTGTTTCTGTTTTAGGTTTCAAAATTAAACAGGCTGGTGTTATTTTCTCAAACCGCTAAAATCTGAGATTTAGACCTATTTGGTATATTGTTCAGTGGTACAGATTTAATTTATTTACTACTGGACATTTGATGTTACATCAGTGGCTTTGAATCAGGAACGCACCATCCCAGCTGGGGACTATAGCAAAATATGCATGATTTTACTGTAACTGTCTTATAGGAACCAGCCACAATTGACTTTCAGTGTAAAATAAATAAATACAATTATGTACTGGTTATTATAACAACATTTTCATGAGAAATATTCTAAGGCTCAATCAAATCATTAATAGTCAGATAAAGTGGCGTAAGAGTTCAATATATTCACAAGTGAAAATAAAGACAGGTCTATATAAAAATGAACATCTTCAGTCAGAGTATGGATTTTTAAAATGTTTTTCCTTCAGTTTTGAAGTGTATGTTGCTTACCTGGTGTAGACACCATGAGAGCAGAAGACACAGTGTGGGTCTTGTTCCCAACATGATTCCAAAATCCATGACTTGATATTCAGCTTGCGCTCTCTAATAAAAAAAAAAAAAAACACCTACAAATGAAGCAAATATTAAATGTTACATCTTAAATAGACAGTCAGTTCTAACTTACTTTCTTACTATGTCTGTCTGGTACAGATGGTGCCCTGCAGGTTTCTCTGTGCCTGCACAGTGAGCTCATCCTCCAGCTTTCCTCAGATGTGTCCAGAAGCCCACTGTGGCCCCCAAGTTGAGGGATGTGCATCAGTCTATGGGCTTGTTTTTAATGACACCCTTCATCTTGATTTGAAGGATTTTTTTTCACCCTTTAAAAGATGTAGCCTTACATTTTGGTTAGAAATTGCTTTATTGCTATGGTAAAAGTCCTCATCAACACCTAAGAACCCCATGGATAGGGACCAAGGTTTATAAAAGTCGCCTATGCATCGTCTGAAGTCCAACACACTAGTCAAAATGTGTATATATTTATTATTTAAAAAGATTAGTCTGTTGTACTTAAGATGAAAATGCATGCTACTTGTAGAAACTTTTGTTCCTATCCATGGGTTTCTTGTTGATAAGGACCTTTCTTACAGTAAAGCAATTTCTAATTACAATGTTACAAATAAACAACATTACTTTCCCACAATGGCCAGTTCTTCAAGTAGCAGATGCAAAACACTGTTGTAACATAGTTTGCGTTGATTATTCCAGTTGTTATAGTGTGGAGGCGCCTGAGCGGATGTCCGCGCGTTATTTGCGCACCCTGACGCTAGCGGAGCGCAGTGATTTGGTTTGGTCGCCGCTGCAGCAAGAGGAAGGACCGCGGGTCTAACCCTCTTCTTTCGGTTTCGCCTCGGCTTTTCTCTCGGTGGCTCCGGGTTTGTTCGCAGTAGGGCCCTTTGGAAGAGTTACGCCGGTTTATGAAATATAAGTTACGGCATTAAAAGCGAAGGACAGTCGGAGCAGTCGCCATTTTACACGCACGCTTTCCCTGACAGAACCGCTAGCACAACAATGGCCCTCAAAAGAATTCACAAGGTAAGGAAGTGAGCGGCGAGGCCCGGGCTATCTCCGCTTCTCATCGGGATTTTCACACGGAGTTCCCTCTTATGCTGCTTGCCTGTTTGGTAGTTCAGTAATAAGAGTGTAATCTTTAAACTTACGTGGACAATTGTAAACGCTGGGATTTCTACACGCAGCTAACGGTTTGAGAAGCGAGTGACGACAGTGAGCAATGCGCCGATGTTGTGACAATTTCGGTACCCCGTGTCAGAAAATGCTCCCCACCAAATTTTAGTCTTATTTATATATTGTATGTAACTGTATCCGCTATTTAGAATGTATTACAACTCATATTTTACAATGCTTTCAATATTGTAAATCTTACTTTCTTTCAGTTTCTCTTTTGCACTTATTTGATCCTGGCAATAAGCCTTTATATGACATTACTGTTTACTAAATTATACATGAATTGCATCGATTTTTGTCATTTTTGTAGTCCAGTTTACTAAGTATTTAATTTTCAAGACAAAACATTTGGGAAGAGTCTAATATGTAGCTTTATTGTAGTGTTTATTACTGTATTCATAAGGATTGCAATAATATTGGCAACAGTGGTTTTATGAGGCTGTGGTCAGATTATGTAGTTCACATACTGCTGTTGTGCCCTGGAGCAAGACACTTCACTCAATCCTCATTTTGTACATGTGACAGGAAGGACTGTAATATTTGTATTTTTGGCATTTACAAGCCCTAGCATTAAGGATCAAATGTATGGCTTCTTACTCAGATCACTCCGTTAATCTTTACTCTGTGACTAAGCTTTAAGGCTTGTAAACTGTCATCTGTAGTCATTACAAATTGAGAAAGGTTTGTTTCAGGAAGGGCAAATAGCCAAATTGTGACCCTCAAGTTGCCAAGCAATTGCTTTGGCTATCTCTGAGCGTGACTTAAACAATATTTTTCCCTGTATTTAAAATGTCTGGATCTGGACCTGTTGGTTGTGTATCAGAGGCATTTTTGCATTAATAGCTGTAGGTAGTGTTGTCACGATACTAAAATTTCAACTCTGATAGACAATAGAATGTGATTTTCAACATTAAATCATAGCACTTTCTTTTCTGTTCCCATGTAGTCTTATATCTGTAATCCCTCAGTGGTCCTGTAGGTTCCATGGGTGTATACTAGTCTATGTGCTCTTATACTTATTCTGATACAGCTCAAGATCATTCTAAAGACATTCAGGAAAGGTTCATTTCTGTCCTTTGAATGTGATTTTATTTTAGTGTTGCTTTCTACCTGCTCAAATGAGTTCTAGTTTCGGTACTAGTTTTAGTATAGAATAGTATCCTATTTCCGATGCTTTTCACAATCCTGTTTTGGAGTTATGTTTCTCATAATCACTAACAAGTAGAACTGTGAACTGTGGTTTTATTGTTGTCGTATGATTAGGATTTCTAGCAGATGTACAACTGTTCTGTATCCACTTGTGTTTGATTGGATTTCTGCAGCTCCAGCATCCAGCTTGTCTGGGATGCGGAGTTTGTCACTACACCTATCCGCTTTCTGTGTTCACTGAGCGGCTACAAATGCCACAACACACCGCTGAACTGCCACAACCACTTATTTCATACCATCCACGCATTTCCGGTGGTGTATTCTAGCGCAAAAGCCACAATGTCATGGCTAAAGTGCTGTATGTGCCATCGACGATCCGCTAGTGTTGCTCATGTCTCTCCCGTTGCTAACACGGTTTAGCTACAGATTTCCCCCGATTAAATGTCGCCGAGCTCACATTTAACCCCAAACTGTTAACGGATTTGTCCATTAGCGTGTAACCTTACCGTTTCATGTGTTTTTTTTTCTTAATGATTTTATATGTTGTTAATGAAGCTAAAGTGTGATATTTGAAATTAGATTTTACGGATAATGCTACTGCTATCTGTTAGCATTTGAGCCAGCCTAATGATCGGGCAGTGTCGTAAAACCAAACTGTCATGTAATATTTCTCTTTTTCGATTATTCCTTTGATGAAAATGTTTAATCAGTACGTGTTTTGAACTCGTATATGTATGAAGTAATACAGATAATTACCGATTATATTTTTGATCACCGGAAAATACAATATTATTTGATTTAAGGCTACCTATCTTTAATATATTGATGTAACGTGATTTGTTTATGGTGTTTTTAGCGCTTGTTTACTCCCGTTTGGCAATTTAATGGAATGTTTTGTTTGCTCAATCCTTCATATAGACAAAGCTCGTAACAAAGCTAGCTCAGTGTGGTTGTTTTATACAGGCCCCACGCGTTGATCGCTTTATGTTAGTTGTCATTGCATTGCCTGTCCCGTTGTTTCCTTTTTGGAGCTTGTATTGAGCTATAATACTAATCCATGCCTTAAATACTATTCGTGTAATGTTGATGTAGTGATGACACGGTGTTTACTCGTGTATTTGACCCTCAAATGCTAAACCTACAGCTAATGTTTGCATCCTGACTGCATTGGGGCTAAAGGAGCTAACGCCACTGAACAGACTGCTGCTGAGGCTGCAGCAAAATCTCTGTGTTCAAAGCTGTCCTAATGCAAATGTTTATTAAAAACTAAAAATCATGTCATTGAGGAAAGATTGTGGTCGCTGTCAACGTAGTTTAATGAATTTCACAACGTAAGAAAACAAAATGGAGAGTTGAACCAATGTTATGTCATGGCATTTCTATTATTTTTTAATGCCCCTTACCCTCTTCACGATATGTATATCTATCATTTTTATTAGCTATTAACTGGAATTGCTCTGTCAATATACTTTATGCGTAACAGTAGATATGATATGAAAGATTTGTAATTAAACAGTGGTTTTAATGCAAATGTAACTTTTGTGTGTTTTAGGAATTAAATGATTTGGCACGTGACCCTCCAGCCCAGTGTTCGGCAGGACCAGTAGGAGATGACAGTAAGTTTAACACAAATACTTAAGATATCATCAACTAACATTTTCAGTAAAGATGCCGATACTGCTGCCTTCAGTGTTTGGAAAAGCATCTGTAATTTACTTATCTATCGATACTGAAACAATAATATTTCTGTGTATGAGATTTCACAGTTTTCACTAAGTGTGGTTTCTCTTCTGCTTTCACAGAGAGTAATGAACAAGTCATAATTTTATGCCACATAGAATTAAGAAAAATCAAATCAAAGAGTCTATTTAGACTAAACCAGGTCAAAAATGAATCTATATAGTTTCAATAATGTTTAATGCTTAAACCAACCATCTTACACTTTTAAGATTAAACCTTGCCTGACCAGTCAGTCCCTCCTAAATTCTGTGTGAATCCAGAAGGGTCTGGAACTGGACAATAGAGCATTAAAAACCTCTGTCCAAACTTGAGACGGTCCAGCCTGCTAATTTGTCGTATGTGTCTCTCAAACGTGGAAGAAGTTGAAAATTCTCTGTTCAGTAAGAACTAAATCTATAACCTACACCAACATAAAACAAACAATACAGGCTTCATTTCATTTTAAACACAAATTTAAAATGTACAAAATCTGAGCTTGTCTCCAAACCACATACTGTACTTTTACCTCTCTATTAAAATGACCCAAGATTATCATTCACAATTTAAAATGACCGAAATCCAATCTCTCTTAAAATTTGATAAATTACACAGTCAATATATAAATCAGTGTGTATATCTGAACACAAGGTTCAGGTATACACATTCAGGTTGGTGCTCTGCCTGATTTTTTTTTTTTTTTTTTTTAATCTAAAAACATGAAAGCAGAAGTAGTTGATTTTAAACTGTAGTTCAAGTTTAAAATGATCCCTCACTTACCTTTTGCATTCACTAGTGTTGTAGTCAGGATCACACTAATCGGACCAAGACCAGTCCGAGATCACAGGGTCCACCTCTGAGGGTTGAGACCAAATCAAGACCATCTTTGTAATTTTCAACATTTATTAGTAAGTTAGTTATTTTGGCAAATTTAGATTTATATAAATATTGATATATCTCCATTTTATTTGATAAATGTTAATTTAAGCTTAAAATAAGCCACACCCTGTTGTGGATAAGCCGTGTGCTGGGAGCGCGTGTGTTGTGACGTACCGCGCAGTGTCCGCGGGCTCCAAACAAACGCACAGGCTGCAGTTAGGAGCCCCGGGCGCTCCCGCACACCAGTACAAGTTTATTGCTGACAACAGCGGCCGTAATGAAATAGAGTGTCAAACCTCGAGTCCGTGACAAGACCGAGTCCAAGCGCCTTCAAGACCGAGACAAGACCCGTGTCCAAATACGTTCCGAGTCTACTACGACCAGTTTACTACGACACTAGCATTCAGAGCATCCTAATTATTAAGCACGTTTCACAACTTTCAGATGGTAGAGCAGAGTTTTGCGGTCACATTAATCCTAACTAGCATGCTAATGGCACACTTCCTGACAATAAAACGCTTATGACTTATTTTGACCTCAAGAGCTGCTTATACAATATAGTCGTGCTAGGTCAAGTCAAGTTTTGCTCAAATACGAAAAAAAATGTACAGGATATTTAAGTCTTGGCTGTAATATTGGTGAAAGTCTGTGGTGATTTCCTTGAGTGGTGGTGTATCATGCGGCTGTTGAGTGGGATCCGTGTGAAGAAAGGTATGTGGCTATTAAAAGAGCTGTGAGAACAGAAGATATCTCTGCTGCGGACTCTGCATCAATCACATGTTAGTAGTCACCAACCTGGCAACACAATTAATACGAACGATTTAGGAGAAATCTCTAATTCAGGGTTTCCCTCCAGTTTTTACAAGATTATGGTGGCTTGGGCAGTCCTTATTTGGGGGAAAATAATACAAATTTCTGAGTAAATGTCACTTATTGCCTCTATTAAACAATAACAGACTGAGTAATGATTAAATTAAGTTACTTGTATTTATGATAATACAACAAGTGTTATTATCAGTTCGGAATCGACTAAAATATTAGTTTTTGGTTTTTTTTTAAATTAAGTGCCACAAAATATTTACTAAAGTTTACTAAAATTTACTAAAAAAAATGTAGTAAACTTAGAAAATAGAGCATGGAATTTAGTTAGTGACTGTTATGAGTCACTGGCAAAAGTAACAAACAAGTAAGCAACAACCATCTGCCTGTCACCATCAAAATTAATGTTTGTTTTGCTGTCCTATTAAAATGAATGGGTTAGACCATAATATTAGGACCAGGCTGTGGAGGAACTATTCTAAGCACGTCTCTGCGTCCTGGAGGGTCTGTCCCGTCTATGGTCCAGATGCTGTTTCTGTTTGAACTCATTTGACCTCCTCAGACTCAGAGCTGCACTGAGTGTGAGTGGTTTGCCTGTTAGACTTTTTTTATTCTTTGGTCATGGGGTTGTCTTCCAAAAATATCAGTGTAAAATTAGTTTACAGGTGTGACATTTAGATTTTATTGACAAATATATCAAGTTATATTCCAGTCTTTAAACACAAACTCTAAATAAACGCAAATAACCAAGCAATCGACCCGAAATTAACTCCTGTAATAATTTCACGTTGCAAAATATTTCAAATTGGGTTTAATTGCATGAGTATTTTGTTTTATTTGACCTTCACAAAAATATAAGGTTTTGCATAAAAATAGACTAATTACTATGTTATAATTTTTAAGTTATATTGTCAAGTTAAATTATCTTCCATGTCTCAAAGACCAGAGCGGAGTTTTGCCACTACGGTAAAGCTAACAACCAATAGCATTCTAACTGCACTTCCTGATACTCTGACCTTACAATGTGAAAAGTCATGAAAGATGCTCTATTCATTCATGTCCTCAGTAATAAATGATGCAAAATGTCCTCTCAAGAACCAGTTACAGTGCATTAGGATTGTGCTCACACGTGTCTTTTAAAGGGCCCATATTACACTATTTTCTGAGCTTCGTTATGTTGTTTCCTCATTACAAACAGACCTGGAGTTGTTTTGTTTCATTCACACGTTTAACACACAAACCTTCTTCTGTCAAACGGAAAACGGTCAGAAATACAGGAAATACACAGGAAATAATACAGGAAGTGGTCCACTGTGTTTTTAAACATCATACACCTTCATTGGAACCATTTGGGTAATGATTTTACCCCTGGAATTGCCATTACTCTACTCTCTACACTAAAAAGTACCGCTTCATGACGTTACAAGGTGGAACGGAGCATTTTGAGCTTTGGAGATGTAGACAGACTAGTTTTCATTATATATTTCCGACCTTTAACCTGGAGCTAAACCTGTAGATTTGAGTCTAGTTTCACAGCGCCTCACTTCCTGTCCCTATACTTCAAACAGACCACCAAGTCTCTGCAGTCTGTTTTTGTGTTTTCTTAATCCTCAAACACACAGGATGCACCAAACTGCCTCTTCACATTTTAAAACCACTGATAACAACTCTAATGTTTATTTAATCTGTTTTAAAGTTTCAACGCTTAACTTGTCCTTTTTGTTGTGTTTCTTCTCTTCTAGTGTTTCACTGGCAAGCCACAATAATGGGACCTGTAAGTATTCAAAAATGTGTGCAGACTGTGTTCACCTAATGCATTCTGGGTAATGTAGGCTTCTTTATATGTCAAACAGTGCAGTCGTAGAAACATAGGGCTGGGTGTTATGACACACACTTTAATCTTATTTCTTTTCTTTATATTGATTGAGCATGAATTTTTTAAAATTTCATTTTAAATATTATTTTTCTGAACATAAACTATATGCACTATTAATTATTGCTATTTACCATCCAAAAATTGTAAACATTTTTTCTGAACTTCACGATTATAAAGGACTGAATCGGTTTTGAATAACATTAATTGCACAGTCCAATAGAAACATGAAGGTGGTTGTTGGTATCACAGTGCATATGCAGGGTGTATGGTCTTTGTTCTACACATGTGATTTAAAGATGGCACTTGTACAGAGAATATACAGGGATTACAGATTATCAGTACAATCAATGCCTAAAGCAGTGGTCTTCAACAGGGGGGGTCGCGAAATCTTTGGTTGATTACTTTTTTATTTTAATTTTTTTTAATATTTCTTCATTTTTGAAGGATGAGGATGGACTGGTTTTCAGTGGGTTCTGTCCGTTTGCTCCTTCATCATGTCTGTCGCTCTCATCATTCTATCGTCTCTCGCTCCCTGTCAAACTGCAAACACTCCAGCCCGAATTTTATCGTTACTTCTATGCTACATGTGAAGAGTTTTGGTACAGCTTCACTTTTACACACAGCGGAACTTTAGCTCTGCACGTACTACCGCACATCGGGAAGGGGTCAAGGCAACTTCATTCCCCGGCCGGCATTAACCAGACGTCGCACTCCACAGCCAGCCTCCTCTCTGTCCACGGAGCGACCGGGAAAGGAGGTGGAGTGAACAGGAGCGGAGGGGGAGTCGTGTCTTTCCTCTCGCTTCTCAGATCAGAATGACTGGAAAAGTTCCCATATCAAACTCTTGTCCGTGCGCTGTGGCTCTTCTCTCGTTTAATCAGATCATTTAAAAAGTCACACTTTGAGCCCATTTTCCGTGATGATCTTTGTTCCATTGATCTGGCCTTCTCAGAGTCACCGCGAGCTCGCACAAAGCGCTTAAACTTCAGGCCTGAATTAGCTCTAGTCAGACTCAGGCTTATTTCTGTCATGGAACGACTTGAGGCTTAAACTGGAGATGGAGCGTTTCAGCTCAAGATTTCAGGATAAGCCTGGACTTGTTAAGCGACTTCGATGGAATACCCCCTTAGTATTGAATGTACAAGAATAAGAGTAGCTATGTTTATACACGACACTAGTATTTAATATAAAACGCACTTGTATGCCATATATATAGTAGGGGGTCCCTGCTCCAGCTCTCCATCAGTTTGGGGTCATTGGCCTGAAAAACGCTGAAGAAGAATGAAGCACAGCCAGTTATTGATAAGAATCAGAGCTCAGTTTAAAGCCTGCAGTTTTATCTTCAGGAGGATCAGGGCATTCCTTTTATGGGCATGACGATTACAGTATTATTATTTTTTTTAAATAAACTAATGGCACAAAGGACAAAGGATGAAACTGTTGTACATTCATGGTTCATAAACTTGAAAAGTGGGTAAAGGCACAATTCCCAAGAAGATGCAAGACTGGGCTCATCTTTGACTGTTAGAAATTTGAAACTCAATCTCGATTTAAAATTAGATCATTTGCCCATCTTAAATGTTACCTATATTTGTTGTGTGCACTTGAATCATTTTATTTTAAATCAGGATCATTTTATGAGACTCTGTAGTTCCTTATTCGTCCAGGAGTGGTCCAATGTAGAGAAGGTTTCAGCTATAGTCATCTGGACACTGTTTAGTTATCAAGACGCTTCAACTCTCATCCAGAAGTCATTTTCAGTTTGATGGTACTGGTTAAATACGTTCTATTTCTCCCAAAGGGAATCGTTTTAGAGTTAAACCTTCTATATCACTCTAAATATATTAAATACACACACTAATATTAACAGTGATGTTTTTCTTCTGTGTCATGCTTCAGAATGACAGTCCTTACCAAAATGGGGTTTTCTTCTTGACCATTCACTTCCCCACAGACTACCCCTTCAAACCGCCAAAGGTGAGGCACACATCACCTCACAGCTCTCATTATTCAAACTGTTGATTTCACCTTTCATTGTGTTTTTATTGTGTTTTCATTGTGTTTTGTTCAGGTTGCATTCACCACAAGAATATACCACCCAAATATCAACAGCAACGGCAGCATCTGTCTGGACATTCTGCGGTCACAGTGGTCTCCAGCTCTCACCATCTCCAAAGGTGAAATTTAAACTCTCTTTTGTCACTGAAGCAGGGAAATAAACATAAGGACCAAAAATTATAATCTGCCATTTTTAGAAGCTAAATTAAAGTGTACATGAAATGACAGGTTAGAGTACTTTACTGAGGGCACATTCACAAAACAAATGAAAGTTGACTCAGTTTGATTGGGGACCAAAGTTGTAGCATCTGTATCATTCTCTCAGTTGGTGTGGTTTGCTTCACTAAAGACCAGACCAGTGGAGCCTCTGCCTGACCCATCACATGTAAACAAACATAGAAAGGGATTTATTCTTTGGCTTTGATCTATTAAAGGGCCCATTTTTTGCCTGATCTAAGTTGTAGTGTTGTTTCCTCATTACTACTACTGTATTACCCAAGTATAGTATTGTGAAGCTGTATGTGTGTGTTTGTGTGTGCAGTCCTCCTGTCTATCTGCTCCCTGCTCTGTGATCCAAACCCGGACGACCCCTTAGTACCTGAGATCGCCCGCATCTACAAGACGGACAGGGAAAAGTGAGTCTCACCTAATGCATTTAGTTTGAGAAGGCCTTCTCCCTCTGGGGCAGGTCATGGGTATTATACCACACAGGAGTGAATAAAGAATATAGAATTAGAATTAGAATTAGTATTATTTCTTCATTCGTACAGGTTTGTCATGCTGTAACATCTCATAATGGGCTCATGAACATTTGCTCTCTAATCACAAAGTTGAACATTCAGCTGCAACTGGCATCGCATATTGTCTTTGTGTTTTTGGGAATAATAAACTGACTAATGTTATAAAAATCACTGAAATAATTAGCAACAAATGTGCTAATTGTCATCTGGACTACACACTGACTCAAAGCATGTCGAGATGCGTTTTTATCCACAAACACAGAGCAAGAATTCTTTCAAAATGAACAACATACATTTTGTGGCGTTGTTGAAAATTCTCCCTTGCACTGTTGAAAATAAGATCTGTCAAAAAATCACACTGTTTTGTTTTAAGTTCGTGCTTAAAATATTCTTTAAAACTACAGTCTAATTCATGCTTTTATTTGCCATGCAAATTATTTATCGTCTGATTTAAATAAGTATTTATATGTTCAACCAGGATATCGACTGAACCGATATTTGGAAGCCGCTATCTGATCCAGCATATGTATTCGATACCAGTATCTGTTCTGTGCATCCTTAATTAAACCTGCCCTACGTGTATTAAAGTGTGTATAAACTACTCTCTATAGTTGTATAAATCATGTTCTGTTCAAACATGCTGCTGACATTTAGGCTCTGGCGGATACAAAGCATTTATTACCACTTTGGAACAGTTACATAGCATGAAACAGTAAAACGTAATGATTACTCTTTAATCTTTAATTACATTTTTTTAACAAAGTAAACATTGTTCTTGTATTTTAAATCATGTAATCTTTCCTTACTTCATGTATTGAGTCTGGTGGTATCGGTCTCACCTCTGCAGCATTTTTACTGAACAGGCTCAGGTCTAGACAAGTCCATAACAACAATGTGAAATGTAACGTGAGCCGATCTGTCTAATATACATTTATGTAACAGAATCTACAGGAGCGCTCCCATGGGACTGTTCAAGTCTACTGTGATACTATGATACAATGGTACTATACTACTCTCACTACTGGAGTGGTTTCTTTCACTGTTACAGTTTTGGCTTCATATTTCATTTTCTATTACACTGTATTGGATATGGACACAAATTACACTGTGATTTCATGAAATATAAACTAATATTAGACATCTGCATTCTGGCTGCAAGATTGATCTCTTGAATCAAAATTACAACTTGTATCATGACAATATGCTAATTATTTAATATTATAATGTAAACTTTAGACTTCTACTTCTCTATGAAATATTTCATCTTTTCTCAAATGTTAATACAAATTTTTGATCATTATATATTTTAACTGTACATTAGCTAATACGTACTATTCTTGATAAAGGTCAGTCAATGAGAAAACTGGACATATTTTTAGATGTAGCTGTTACCTAAGCTCACGCACAAAATCCTTCTGTGCTCAATTCCAGTGAAATTGGTCATTGAGCAGTCCTCTTTTGAATATAACAGTCTAAAATTCTCCCCCATGGTCTAAAAAGATCTCGTCGTTGATCCTCCGTATTGTTATTCATATAGAAACTACACTGTACACTGCTTAAATATGATATAAAATCTATAAATGACATTCAAACTCTACAAATTGTATGAAAGAAAATGATTAATATAGAAATTATTTGTTCCACCACAGTCTGATTAAAATCTATGGGTGTTAATTTCCCCTAAACATCATTAAAGGTGCACTGTGTAACTTTTTGGTTGGGGGGGGTCCGTTGTTTCTATGGGTATGTCATTGCTCTGCCTGGAATGTTCCACAGTATGACATTAAACAGCTCTACATCTATTCATTTACCGGTGGTTTTATAGCTCAAAAATACCTAGAAAAACAGGCATTCTGACTGTGAGCGGGGTTGCCACCTACACAGATCTGACCTGTAACTTGGTGTGGTTTGGTCTCCATGACAGAATGTTTTAATTCCATACTGTGAAACATTCCAGACAAAGCAATAACAATCCATGGAGAAAAGCATTTGACAGAGCCTCCAACAGAAAAGTTACACAATGCACCTTTAAAGGAGTCAGGTTTTGGCAGAGATCCCTGTGGCTCTGGTCTGGACTGTCACAGATCTGCAGGGCTTTGTTTTTAGGTGAAATCTGATGACTAAAAATGTCCAGTCATTATAACACACCCTCTGAGTAACAGCTCAAACACCTGATGCAGTCAGCAACTTGTACACCTTAAAAGTACCACCTTACAAAAGTGTCTGTTTTACTAGCGTCTTAATGAAGGAAAATGATCAAACTGGGACTAGACTGAGACTAAAGCGTATATACGTGGGACCAGACCTGGGACCAGACCAATGTGAACGTAACACAAGATAACACTAGCCCAAAAAGATCTAAACCAGGACTAAACCTGGACCAATCTAGGCCCTCACAATTATACAAATAATGACATTGCATTAAAGTATAGCACTTTTTTGCTAATACAGTAATTTAATATATATTTTATCCAATCTCCACTCATTTTGTTAACTGTTGTTTCTTAAAAAAAGTGAAATATGTCTCTTATCCAAGTTGTCAGTGTCCAAAGGCTTTATTGTCCCTCAGAGTTTTTGCTGACTCAGCTGCTTCTGCTGTAGATGTACTTTTACTGCACATTTACAGAACCACTGCATTGACCTCTGAAGACGGGAGAGGAGCCAAGTTTGAGTTTCTGTTCAAATGAGCCAACACAAGTCCCCAGTCTGTGGCCGTCACTTGATGTATTTATCAGTATATGGCCTTCAGACAGATACTGGACACCACAGATCTATGTTTTTGATGTTTTTGATTGCAATTATACAATCATGTTGAGGTGGGAAACAATGTCTCAGTGCTACAAAAATGATTACACATAAAAATGAAACCAACTTTAAAATAATCATTAAAAATATATATATCTTAATTTTATGTGGTGTACTTAAACCTCTTACACATTTAAAGAAGGATTAGTATGCCAAATCGACTTTTTGGGCATATATCTTTTTGGGAATTTAGTGATCTCTCCTTTGCCCTATTCAAACCCTTCTTACGGTTAGCTGTGAGGTTCTGTCAAAGACAGACCCATGCTCCCACACAATAAATTTACATATTCAAAGACATGATAAAAAACAATACACTACAACTTCACAAACCTGATTCAATATGCAGTAGATGGTGTTCTGAACTGACTCAGCATCAGAAACAAAACTAACTTATTAATGCATTATTAATTATTACACATTATTAATACATTAATACATTTTCAGTGAATATCACATTTTCAAAATGTTAAAATGTAACATGGTGATGTGTTTTGTGTTAGCAGTTAAAGATACATTGTGTAACTTTTTTGGTGAGGGGTCTGTCAAATGTTTCACAGTAAATTAAACCTTTTCTATTTTCATGGAGACCAAACCAGACCAAGTTACAGGTCAGATCTGAATGCCTGTTTTTTTAGGTATTTTTGAGCTGGAAAACCTCCTGTAATTGAATAAATGTAAAGTAGAGCTGTTTAATGTCACTTTGGAACATTATAAGCAGTGCAATGAAATATCCAGAGAAACAAGAAGGTGACGGACCCCCAACCGAAAAGTTACACAGTGCATCTTTAATATTCACTGTCTATAGATAAACTACTGTCCCGTAGATAAATCACCAATTCCTTGTGTGTGCTTCTTTTGCAGGTACAACAAAATAGCTCGGGAATGGACACAAAAGTATGCAATGTAGTGTTGGAGCAAAGATCACGGCCAACCACCTCTACGACGCAAGGCTTAGGGGGAGCTTCAGATGTAAAGAGAAAAACAAAATATCCATGACAACAAACAACAAATGAAACGTTTAAACAGGAAATTATTGGTTTCCATTGGAGTGCTTTCTTTGAGCCCGCCTCCCCTCCTCCGAGTAAAACCATCCCTCTCTAGGCCTGTCCCAGCTCTCCGGACCCCGAAATTCTGTACATAACGCCATCTTAAATAGTCAAAAATACATCTATTACTACTTTACACCCCTTTTATATTTTTGGTTACTTAATTTCCCTTATTATTTGTAAGTTTGTTTTTGGGAAGGGACAGGCCACAAAAGATGGAGGGATTTTAATTACTCGTCTTTCTTGTTTTGCTATCCGTAATAATTTCCATCCGTAGAGGTGAGCAGTTCAAGAACTCGCGACTTGACGGGCACGAGCACTGTGTTGTGTTTTATACAAGAGAAATCGCAGGCTATGTCAAACTTTAAAAATAATGGATGCACATGGCCACTGTAGACTTAATGTTTATATGAACGGACTTGAATTTAACCCATGCACCTCTGTATTTCTCTCTCTCTCTCCTCAACTCTCTTCCTCTTTCTCTCTCGCTCTTCTTTTTCTTCTTCTCTTTCACTCTCTCTCTTAAAAAAAAAAATACTGAATTTAACACATTTTACCTTATTGTACACCACACTCTCGCACGCACAACTGTAACGCCCCCACCACCAACCATTCTTCATTCACAAAAGTGGAGGTTTTGGACCAGGTATTTAAGCAATTTATTTTCCTAGTTTAACCTGTGTTTTTATTCCCCCCAATAACTCTTTAGTTTTTTTTTTTTTTTGACTTTTACTTTTTTTTTTATTATTATTTTTTTTTTTTATTGGTAAACTAGATGCTAACATCTAAAACAGCTATGGGACTGGTTGGGCTCTGGGTGCGAGGAGACCCCACTCTTCTTGCACAAACCTCTGTATATTGAATTACCTGAGAGGCTCGTTGAGCTTTGTGTGTTGATTAAACTGTGTAATAAAACTGCCTGGCTCACATGTCCTTTTTCACACTATTTTCAAGCCTAAATTCTAAAATGTTAAATTATAGTTTGGTACCACCTTCCCAAAGTGTTTTACTTCTGTCTTAATGTAAAATGGTAAAATATTAAAACTTGTCACTCTCACACACTATCCAAACTGGGAATAGACCAGGACCACTGATTAAGGCTGCAACGATTATTTGGATTATTTGAATTATTTGACTGAACGGCTGTAATCGTTATTTGTACTAAGCAGACTATAAAACATTACATTAAAATATTAAAAAATAACTTATTTTTATGCATGTGCTTAGAAAAGTTGCTCATTTTAAAATTAAGATTTAAAAACACTTACTGTAACTTGTAAATCATTGTTCAACTGGCCGACTAATCAAAAATGATCTCATACCTGTCAAGTACTAAAATAATCGTTATTAGTAATTGCATGGGGAGACCTGAAGGTGTGGAATTTGCATGTTCTGCCTGTGTCTGTGTAGGTTTTACTTTGGGTTCTTTGGTCTCTTTACCACCAAAAACATGATCAAGGGGTCAGGACTGCAGTGTATTTCAACCATAGACGGGTAATGTACATTGTTTTATTTCATTAATGAGCAGTCATAAAAGACCCTAATCTCATGCACAAATCGACCAAACGCGTATTACTAATGGAATCGTGTTTTGTTATATAAACTAGAACCAGAAATTATTAAGGATTAGTTTGAATCACTAATTTCCGTTTCAATCTGAGGTTAATGCTGCCCTCTTGAGGCTTTTTTGATAAATACAACAAATATTATAGTATTATTCAAATAATACTAAACGTCTGCTCTACACTACACGATTGAAAATCAATTATATCTTATTTATCTTAATTGACTGATGGTTATATAGATTATAAATGACCATTTGCCGTTTGTGTGAGAAAACCCAAATTATACTTTTTTGTTTTTCCTTTTTTTTTTTTTTTTAAATTTCAATCAAATTTAGTACTAGGAGTGAGAATTGGACTACCTTTTTTCCCCCCTGAATAATCATAATAAAATAAGTGAAAAACGTTCTGATATTCACTTCCGCATTTTGAAGCAGCACGCAGGGCTCTGACGTAGTGACGCGCGGCGCAAGGGTTCAGTTAAGGCTCCGGCTTTGCTTTGACCTTGCTTCCTCTGTTACTTCTGCAGCTTCCCAAACTCCGTGAACAAGATCGACATAAACCATGTCTTCAGCCGCAGTGCCGCAGGTGTCCGGATTAAGAATATCCAAAGGTAAAGCCTAAAAAACTCGAAATTGAACGCGAAGAGTGGTTATGTTTTGTAACTTGACACACGGGTTGACCCAGTATTACCTCTTGGTATGATGTCAACAACAGACCTAGATATGCTTTTTGGTCACACAGTTCACCTAATAATGCCGCGATTACCTAACAGCTAAAACTTCTGTGGATCTGATATAGTCTTACTTTAGCTTGCCTTTCATTGCGAAGTCATTTGTAGCTAGCGTATATTTAGCCGTTTGCTAACTTTGACAGTTTTGTGCAGCTATAAGTTAGCCTTCCAACTTTAGCATGGCTTGGAGAAAGTATTTTAACTACTGAACATTTCACCGCAGACACGATCTTAAATCATAGACTTATTTTAAACAGTGGGATTTGCATGCGTGTTACTGCTAACTTGTTCTGAAGTAGTAGTCTTTGCTAACCACTGCATTTGAGACCCTAATCTAGTACCAGGGGGCTGTGTAGGTCCAGTACCATGTGATGCTCATTGGACCTGGATTATCCCCTCCATGGACCATAGAAAAGGACTCATATACTGGCATTAGAACCGTGTTTGCCAACGTTCAGATCGAGTTCAAGAGGCTTGAAGGAACACGTGAGCACCATGACTCAGCATAAATCCAGCTCTTTGACAAAACACTTTCCAGGTGCTTTGGTTCATGGTTCTATTCGCCTAAACTGCAGTCTACCATTTTCTTCTTGGTTACTGTGGCTAGTCATGTTCAAATGTTACTGATTTTACTAAACGCGACTACACTGTTCCAAAATGACTCCTTAGAGATTGAATGAATGAATGATTTAAATAAACATTTTGTCACACTGAGGGTGGGACATGTTGTGTATCTAAGAACAGATCATTGTCTGTTTTGGGGTTATGCAGCGTTAGAAGGAGAATATAAAGTCTGTATGCTTTTTGTCATCTCACGCCCAGCATGTGATGAGTGTGTGGTTATGTAGCCTATAGGCTATGCTTTTATTGTACGTCATGTTTGTTTCTTCACATTTCTGCATCAGATCAGATGGCTTATACAAAATGCATAAACTTTGGTGTGGAAGTACTAATGTAGGTCAATGAAGCTATCACCTTTCCAAAGAAAGTCTACCCACGTCTCCCATTACTTATTTTAACTTGGCATTGACATTTCTGATTCTTTTGAAGCCTTATATTTAGAATCATGACCGGGCTGGCTGCTTGGCACTCTCTTTGCATCTTACCCTTGGACACAAGAGTGGAGAATTGTTGCCTATTCATAATGAAGCCAAAATAAGTTGTGTAGTATTCTGACAAGCACCAGTTATATTGCAAGTCTTGCAAAATCTCTTTCATATTCAAAATTTGAATTGTGTTAACTGGACAAAGGTTTTGGAGTGAAGGTGTTTCATCCCTCATCCAAGAGTCTTCAGGAAACCTCTTCACTCCAAAACTTTGAGACATACATGTATACATCACTATTCCTTAAGTTTAGTTTTTTGTTTTCCTGTATTGGTGATAATATAAATGGTCTCCTCTCCTCAGAGCACTTGCTGGTGGCGGTCCCAGTAGCGCTGGTGGCTGGTGTGGGGGGGTTCTTGGTCAATCATTACCTGCAGAAACGCTGCTGTAAAAAGGACCAGGTGAACAGAGCCATCAACAAAGACAGTCCCAAAGTGGTGCACTCCTTTGACATGGAGGACATTGGCTCCAAGGCTGTGTACTGCCGCTGCTGGAAGTCCAAGAAGGTTTGTTTATATTTACTTAAAATAAATCTGTCCACATACAAGGCTCAATTATGTAAAAGTAGCTCATAGTAAACAATGTCTGTACTGGGGGAAAAGTAATTATGATTGGCGAAAGAGTAATTAGCATAGGACTGTGGATGTACTGTACTTGTAGTACATTTTAGTTTTATGCAAGTCAAGTGGAAGGTTTTGAAAAAAAAAGTTTTAAATGTGACAAGAAGTAGCGCTACATTTTAAAAACTGTTTAAAAAATAATTTAACATATTATCTATATCCATTAGTTTAATCATCACTATTGTGTAAATTAGAGGAGCTTGGCCCTGTATGGTTGCTAGGTAACTCTTAATTAAATTACTCCTATGCAAGTCACAACTGCTGCCAACCAGGAAGTAAAATTATAATCGTCACAATTGTCGAACCAGGAAAACCTAGGCAAGATTTTGAATACTATCTTTAATATAATATAATAAATATATTTTCATAGTCTTTCATATGCACTTCAAACTGCAATAAATTGTCACCATGTATAATTTTGATAATCATAATTCTGTGTGATACTGTTGCTAGACATGTTTTTAAGTATTTATTGCCTCCTACTCATTTAAATCAAACATTACAAACATCATCTATTGTCCATTTGTTTTTCATGATCTATTTTATTCTGATTTTAGTTCCCGTACTGCGATGGGGCTCATACCAAACACAATGAAGAAACTGGGGACAACGTTGGACCTCTCATCATCAAGAAAAAGGAACCTTAATTAATTCAAAAACCACTAAATGCCCATAAATCAACATTAACAGTGTTGCTTTTAGGATTAGAGTATCAAAATCAAAACGGAAATTTGTATATTTTTCATTTCACTACAAAGAAAATATTGTGAACTTCTATTTTGTTATGTTTGTCTGTTGATGTTAAATTAAAGACGAGGAGATGAGATGACGATCCTTCAGGTAACATGGTTCAGGTGGGAGACGGTTGTGCATTATTTAAATGGGCCTAAGAAAATCCCTACACGTCTTCTGTCCTGGTGTATCTTTTAAAATGTTAGTTTAGGATTTTCTTTATGATCTTTATTTGAAAATTGTAAAAGTTTTTTGACAGTTTTGGTGATTCTCAACGACATTCACTGTTGCTTATGGTGTTCATAAAAGTCAGTAGTAATGTTATCCTGGTTTATTAACTTTATTCCTTCCACAGTCACTGTAGCACGTGTCCTGTCAGATGGGCTGATTTCATGCCAGATGCCCAACCTAACCCATGTATCCATAGTTGGCAGGTTTGACTGGATTGCTTGGCTATACAGACCTATGTTTGTGTTGATTAATTGTGAAGCTAAATGAAGTTTGTATTATTCAAATTGTGTGTTTTAAAATATGACACACTGCACACTGGTTTCAGATATTTCTGTCTGTGGTTGCTGTAGTCTGTATCTGCTAACTAATGGCAGGCTTTATGCCAGATCCATATCCATACACGTGATATTTGCCTTAATCAATAGTTCAGAAATGAGAAACTTTAATTACCTTCGCAAAAGCCCATATTTATAATTGTTATAATGTTGTTTCCACGTCGAAAACATACCTCGAGTTGTGTTTCATTCGCACAACCCTGCATATTTTTAGGAGTTGACAACATTCTAACATGGCTTCAAACGTACAAGAGTCACAACTTAACTATTTTGTCTCCATTTTATTATTATACCCTTCTATTGGTTAACATAAACAATGCTTTGTTTGGAATGTTTCACAGTATGGCATTAAACCTTTCCATCTTCATGGAGCCCAAACCAGACCAAGTTACAGCTCAGATCTGTGGAGAGGCAATCCCACTCACAGAATGTTTGTTTTTCTAGGTACTTTTGAGCTATAAAACCACCTGTAATTGAATAAATGTAAGGTAGAGCTGATTGTCATATTGTGGAATATTCCAAGCAGAGCAATGACATATCCATAGAAACAAGCAGGTGACCGATCCTCCACCAGAAAAGTTACACAATGCACCCTTAAGTTAAGGAACAGATCTACAAAATTGTAATGTGCAATTCATGTGCAGTCATTTTATAATAATTAATAATAATAATAATAATTATTATTATTATTATTATTACTACTATTATTATTATTACTATTATTATTATTATTATTAAAGGAAAACTCCACTGAAAATGATAACTGCCCACTTTCACAAACAAGGCAGTATTGTCTCTCTCATAAAACAATGGCAGACGTGTGCCTAACAGACCATGATGTCATTTTGCTTGCGGTTGTCACTAATGGTTCAAGTCTTCAGCTTTGTAATGTGTCAAAGTTTTCCGTATCAGGTACTAAACCAAACTAGATCAGGACTAAACCAAAGGCTGCGTCACACGTTGATTGTGACACTTCCGTCCTGCTTTGAGCCCACTTTAGTCCAGATGTAGACCTGGTTTAGTCCTGGTCTAGGTTTGGGTTTAGCTCAGGTTTATAAAATGCTTATTAAAAATGCATATATTGGACCTTTGCAAAATAGCTTTATTAGAACAAAAAACATAGTAATAAAGACAGCACTATACTCAGGCCTAACTATTTTTGCACTGGGGAGAACTACATTCTGTTGTCTAGAAAAATGCTAGATTTTGATAAATGAGCATGGTCTAAAACTGAATTTAAAAAGTAGAATGTAAAAACAAAGGACTAAGCTTAATTGGTTGACTGTAATTATTAAAACAACTTGGTTAAAATGTAACTCTGTCCAAAATTTAAGACCTCACAAGGACATAACGTACTTGGTCTAAACCTGTACTAACTCTGGTCTTAATGAGATCTGAACCGGTATTGGGACTCAAGTAGCTAATCATTCTCCATTATATTATTTTGTACACCTCCCAAGTACATTTCTGTCAGTCCCAAATTCTCAGTGTCTAATCGAATGCTTATATCTTGTATTTTGTGCAAGCCTTAAGTCCCCATAGTGTGACTGCTGCTGTACTTTTAAACGTTATCATTGCACTCTGCTGGTTTGTGTGGAGCTGCTGTC
Source organism: Taenioides sp. WSHXM2023 (assembly GCA_029959045.1). Lineage (NCBI taxonomy): Eukaryota > Metazoa > Chordata > Actinopteri > Gobiiformes > Gobiidae > Taenioides > Taenioides sp. WSHXM2023. The sequence goes on from CM057100.1 coordinate 25,931,931, forward strand.
TTAAATTGGATAAAATTGTGTGAAATATAAAATAAATGCTGTCTCTTTTCTCTACAGGCTGAAATCCACCCTAACATTTGTATTTAACAAAGAGGTGTAACTGGATCCTGGTTTGTGCCGTTTAAGGCTTTACACAAATATATATATATATAATTTTTTTTTTTTTTTTTTCTTCTTCTTTTTTTTTCCCTTTTTTTTCCCTCAGGTCCAAAGAGCCCCATGACTCAGTCTGTCAGTCCACCTGTGGAGTGGAGTATGTGCTGTGTACTGTGTCCATATACCTGATGGTGATGCTAAGACTGGCGTCACTGGTCATCTGTCATAACAGACAACAGTTTACTGCAGTTACTTGTTAATTAGACTAATTAGGAGTGGCTTCATATCTTATTTAGTAGCACAAAGCAGTGTGTAGTTGTGTAGTGAGCCGGTCACCTCCACTGGGCCCCTGAGGTGCCGTGGTGGTGCGGGAGGACGGGGTAGGGGAAGGGGGGGTCATCGCTGCAGTGTCCGGGGGCTCCGTGGCCTTGTTACGCGGGGCAGTGTCCGCGGCTGACCGCTAGAAGACGCTGTGCGTACGCGGATACCCCTGACCAGACAGCGTGTGTGCGCGTGAGCGCGGTGGGCCCCTGCTCCCGTAGTGACACGCACACACGCACGCGCCCTCACGCACGGCCGCGCTGGCTTCGTGCCAGATGCATCCGAGGACTTTCACAAGAGGTGGAGTGGACTCCGGCCGTGAGAGAGGAGTCTGCTTAAACTGACAGCCTCGTGTTTACAGCGCGGCACTAGTGTGAATAATGTAACTACAGCACGTGCAGCATATAAAGGCAACCCGGAAATGAGGTGTAACTGCCACTGGGAGTAACCATAAAAACATGAATGAATGGGGCTGTTATTACTGAGCCTGATAAAAGCAAGACATCTGAACATACATGAGGTCATTTTCTACTTGAATCACTCAGACAATAGAAGAGAATAGATTCTATAATTGAGTGTGGACACACTTTTGATCTGGTATTAAATAACTATTTTGCTAATACAATAATACAGTGGGGTCTAGTCAAACTAAAGTGAAAAAGTGTGCATTTAATACTATCTTAATAGTAGCGTAGATTAACCATGCAATGTTTTAATCATCTTTATAATCTTATTTATCATTTATGTTTATGTGTAATACCAATACTGGGCGAGGAAAACAACCAAGAATGAATCATTGTGAAATCTTGTCCTGATTTGACCCTGGTTTAGTTCTTATGTAGACTTTGTTGGGTCCTGTAGTCCTGGTCTAGTTCAGGTCTAGTTCAGGTTTAGTTCTGGGTTTAGACCCAGTTTAGTCCCAGTTTTGATGTGGTGCATGTGTGTGAAGCCAGCCTCTAAAAATGATCCTCATACTGCCATACACAGCACAGTCCCTGTGTTTAAATGCACACAGGGAAAGCTAAATTACCAGCCTACTCCAATTTTAACTGGATTTATAAACTGCATTAATAAGAGATAAGTGGCAGTGAAATAGTCACGTATACACAGAGATGGGAAGAATACTTGTATTTCTTTTATTTTAGAAAAGTAACTGTATTCTGAATACCACTAAATTAAAGAGTAGCCGTACCAGAATGCAGATACAATACAACAGACACAGGGAGAAAGGGACATTCTGAGGACCATTCAAAAGGTAGAAGACTGTGCTTTGGATTGTTACTTGCTATAGTTATGTTACACACTAAGGGTCATTGGTCCTAGTTTTATTTGAGTTAAGAGTCCAAATATAGGCTTGGTTTGGTCTTGTTCTAGTCCTGGTTTAGTCCTGTTCTGGTCCTATATTGTGAAAGACAGGCTCCAGTTCATGTGTTTAGTTTTGAAGGTAACTGGCCATTCTGACATGATTGAAGAGCCAAGGTGTAAAATACTGTGAGTTACTGTATAACTCTGTACAGTGAAGGGGTCCGCAGCTGCTGTGGATATAGGTCAAACATGGAGACCATAAAATGAAAGTGTTCTGTCCATACAGAATGTTTCATCTCATCTCTTGTTTCATAGTTGTGATCAAATAGCAAGAGCTTATGAATATGGTTTCACATAGTGTTATTTTTTCCCCTTTAGTAGGTTTTAAGATTCAATACTTCAAAGTAAAATTGGCTGTTGGTCTTGTTATGGTGTTGTGTTATGGTGTAGGGTTTCCAATGCCTTTGCACTATAGGTCTAACCGTTGTAACAATAGGGAGGCTATATCCAGAGACACTGAGTGAAAAAAAGTGTTTGTAAAATAATTTTCACTTTAAACTGGATAAATTACACCTGGTAACACTGGCAAAGGTTAGTGAAGTAATTAATACCAGCGAGTATTGTGTTGGTGTGACATTATTTGCCTTTCAAATCTCGCTGGAGACAGCTGTGTCAGGCTGCTTTTGTTGATACTCCTCAGCTCTGAGCTGCGGGTCATTCAGGTGTAGGAGCGGGGGGCACTTCCGCGAACAGATCCTGTACCGTTTTCTATGAGAGTCTCTCCATGTTATGTGGTCTTTACGCGCCCTGACGCACAGCTCCACACGCACATATGCACGTATGTTGTTTTTTCCTCGGTCCCGTGGCCAGCCTCAGTCCACTTTCCGGGGTCGCTGTGGCCACGGCTGCTGCAGAGTCCACTTCGCGTTTTGAGCGACGCCCCCAAATTCCGTGCCGAGTGTTTGAGACCCTCCGGGACGGAGAGGTGGAGGAGGAACCGCAGCTCCGCCGTCCGCCTCGCTCCAGCCGCGGCCATTACTTTATGACTTTATCGTGGCTCTGACAGAAGAAAACAGCCGGACTCGTGAAGGTAAGCCTCGTGTTTCACTCTCACTTCCTGTTGATTTGAGCTGTTTTTGTTTGTCGCCTTTTCGTGCGCGCGCCGTGTCGCAGCGACCACTCGGACTGTGGTCAGCGCCGTGGCGTCAGTCGAGCACCGTCGTCTTAGGTAACCGTCAAAAACACGGGACTGACCGACAGGGGCGAGTGACCAGCGGGGAGGTGAAAGCACGCGCTGTTTGACGGTATATACGTGCACTTTTGACCACGAGGACAGTTTTAATGAACGCGGACACGGAATATACTGTGGTCTTTTTTTACCCACCGCACTGCATCGTTGCGCACCTCGCTCCTTGTCGTCGATACCAGACAAAAGACAGCCTGTTTTTCACGCTCCGGTGTACGCTGTGGCTCTGATAAGCTGTAGCTTCGCCTGGCACACATAACAGCAGTCGTCAAAATGTATTTGAAAATCGCGCTCCACATTTGACCTGCGCATATGCGCATATCTTTGCATATTGTTGTCGCTCTGTTATTGATTGCATTGATATACCGTGAAATTCTTAAAGGGATACTGCCTCCTGTATGCGGAAATCGTTGCCAGGGCTCACAGCGTGTCTCTACGCCGGGGCTGTTCCTCTGTATTTGGACACTAAAAGCGTTTAAACACGTCTGAATCCTTTATGTTTTAACATTTGGAGAGACTCTTGGTGCAGGGGCCAGTGCGGCTGCGTTACATTTCTGTGTGTGGACTGTCCCTCCAGCAGTGCTCTATTCTTAACCTGTGTCTCTGTTCACTCCAGCGCTCCAGGGCTGAGCTGCAGAGAATGGGAATAGGGACCTGGGCCAAGACTTTTGGCTGAAGCAGCAGCAGCACCGACCCCTGTGCCCCTGTGCCCCTCGTCCCTCGGCCCTCTGTCTCACAGGACAAACCCAAACGCACCATGTCCACGGCGGTTGACATGGCGGGCCCCTCATCTCCAGACCAGGCCCACAGCAGCAGCACCAAAATCCCCCACGAGCCTTTGCGCCCCAGTCTGAGGCGCTCCAGTCACCCCTACAGCCTGTCCCACTACATGAGTGGACCCCCAGAGGTGAAGGGCCCCCCTCCCTCAGAGGCCCCCCAGCAGAAGTCCTCACAGCCCTCACATAAACCGCGCAGGGCTCCAGTGGCAGTGTGGCCTGACATGTGGGAGTCTCCCAGCGGGCTGCACCTGGCCCACGCCGCGGAGCTGTTGATGCGGGCGGGGCTTCTAGCTCTCACCCCAGCTTCAGCGGAGCAGGCGGGGGCCCAGCCCGGGGCCACCAGGAGGGACAGTGCGGAGGGCAAGAGGGGAGACGGCTCCAGCCCCGAGGAGGAAGAGGACGACTCACCTGGATGTGGGGCGGACTACCAGCCCTACCTGGGCGCCTGGTTCCCCTTCAGTCCAGCTCTGTTCCCTCTGACAGGGTTCCAGATGGGAGGGGGCCAGTGGAGGAGCGCGGCCCTGGGAGCGGACAGCTCGGACGGCCTGGGGGCTGAGGGTCTCTCCCCGAGCTCTGTGGGGGGTGCAGGCAGCAGCCGGAGGAAGAGGAAGAGGTGTGGCGAGTGCGTCCCGTGTCGACGCCAGACAAACTGTGAACAGTGCAGCAGCTGCCGCAACCGCAAGAGAGGACACCAGATCTGTAAATACAGGAAGTGTGAGGAGCTGAAGAGAAAGCCTGGCATGGACGGGAGGGCATCTGGCTTTGAAGGTCTGAGGGGCTCTGACTTCACTTTGGGGATGTCACAGGAGCGAAGCCCCGGGGCTCTAGACGGATAGTGAAGTTTAGGTGTGATTCTGAAGGAGCAGAGTGAGAGGACACTGGTAAAGCTCCAGAGGGAAAGTCCACAGTTGTCACATCTAGGCATGGGACGGTCTGAGGTCTCACTGAGGTCTAATCACAGTATTAAGTATTACTGCGTCCATGTAAAAGAAGTGACGGCTTCAAGTACCAAAAACAAAACAAAGCACTGGAGTAACTTATACTGAAGTTAAGTAAAGTTAAAGTACTTTTGATGACCAGGAGGAGCTTGGTTTAAACTAGGCCTAAATGACAGACAAACCCAGAACTAAATGTTGGGCTTTACAATTAAGGATTTAAACTTATTGTGGCAAAACACACTCTTTAGTTCTCTTTTATACAGAGCTGATGTCTGTAACCACTTTTACTTTTGCTGTTGACATTACAAAAATAACAGCAATTTGGTGCTCTTAATTTCATTCGATTGATATTAGATGAGTAATTAGCAATTTTATAAATAAGATTTCTCATTTAAAGGCCAGTGAAATTGTGCTACAAATAAAAACTGAAAATACTAAACTGTCTAAACCTGATGTGTAAGAATCAAACAGGATTTTAGAAAAAAATGTCTTCAACTGTTTTGTTATAATTTTATAAACAAAAATTAAAGGTGCTCAAGACATTTGTAATATTATTCATCTGTTAACTCAAACACTATTGCTACCAAATATGGGAAATTATAATGGGTCAGTCTGAGAAGCTACGGACTGAATGGCCATAAAACTAAGCAACAAAAACATCCAAGTGTCAAATTTGTCTTTAATTTCCATTATCTATAATTGTTAATGCTTATTATTGAATAATCTTATTTATTAAAAATGGACCATAACATCAAGTTGTTTGTTAACGGTTTGATAACACAGACATTTAATTAATACTTTACAATGGGGGTGTTCTGCATGTATGTTCAGCAGTTATAACCATGGTTACATTGCACACATTAGCAAACACAAAACATTTTTTAAGATATTCTGAAAATAATAATAAAATTATATATATATATATATATATATATATATATATATATATATATATATATATATATATATATATATATATATATATATATATATACTTAAACAACACATTTCAGGAGTCTGTTATCAATACGAGTTGTTATGAGCCTGTTGAGGTGTTTGATTTTCAACAAAAAGGTGACGATGACTAACTGAAAAACTGTTGGCTAATAGCAGCTGTTGACTGTAATGTTTTTTGAGAGGGGCTTGTTTAACACTACAAATCAACTCAACTGTTGTCGTCCCAGCAAAGTTAGTTCTTTATGATCAGATTGTGTTAAAAAATAAAGATCAGATTAAGTCTAACTTGAGTAACAGAGCTTCAGAGAGAGCAGTGCCTCCGGGTAGAGCACACGCCCAGAGAAATATTGTTGATATTGAGTTGGAAAGTATCAATCAATTAAAGGAATTCTCAGATTATATTTCCTTTCTACCAGTGTAAACGCTATAAGACTTTTGATTTGATTTGATTTCACCCCCTTTGTTATTATAATATTGTTGACAAAATGATAATTCATATCTACACTGTCCCATGCCTAGTCACATGTTAAATTGACAATCAGCGAATGGCAGCAAGACCGAAGGAAACCAATGTGTGAGCATATTAAACCTGTAAATAGACTGTAAATGTACATAGCTGGATTAAAAAAACATTATTGTCTTTTTTTACATCCCTTTGCAGTTTGGATGTATTTGTTGTTCAAAAATAAGTCGCCAAATGTTTTCTGGAACTTTTTTTTTTTTTCAGTTTTTATGACGTCGCTGCATCGAAAACGAATGAGTTTAAGCCTAGGCTAAATTATTTCATGTGCAACTTGTACTGTATAGCTCTGTTTTGAAATAAAAGTGAGTGGGTGACAGCACAGGTCCAGCAGCACGTGTGGTGTATGATAATGATAACGGCTAATGTCCTTTAACCTTATAAAGCGTCTGTAGTTTTAAAGATGCATTGTGTAACTTTTTTGGTGCCATTTCCTTGTCTCCATGGAGATGTTATTGCGTTATCTGGGATGTTCCACAGTATGGCATTAAACATATGTCTAGCATTTATTAAAGGTGCACCGTGTAAGTTTTCTTGTGGAGGGTCCAACATCTGCTTATCTGCATCACAATGTTCCACAGTATGGCATTAAACGTATGCGTCTTCATAAAGAAAAACAAATATGTGACACAACACCAGGCCAAGTTACATGTCAGATCTGTGGAGAGGGAGCCTGCTCACAGTAAAGATGCATGCTTTTTAAGGTATTTCTATGCAGTAAAAACACCTGTAATTGAATCGGTGCAAGAGATAGTTGATGTTAATACCACACTGTGGAACATTCTGGGCAAAGCTATAAAATCTACATAAGACAAAGTTACACATGCCAGAAAACATTTTAGAAAAACTCTCCACAGATCTGACTTGGCCATGGCCTTGTGGTGTCACTGGCTTGTTGTCTCCATGGGGATAGGTTTAATGCCATATCGTGGAGTGTTCTAAGCAAGGCGGTAACATCGTAATGGAGATAAGAGGTGGCAGACGTCCAACAGAAAAGTTCCATAATGCACTTTTAAACTGAGGAAGATGAAACCTGTTTGAACCTGGTTTATGGTTAATATCTTTGACATGACACAGTTATACAAAACAGGGTCAGTAGTTAGAATTAACATCTCAATTTTTCTTTAGGATTTACAATAGATATTTATTTTTGTAATCCATCAGAGTTAAAAATTAAAGATGCATGATGTAACTTTTTGGTTGGGTCTGTCACCTTCTTGTTTCTATGGAGATGTCATTGCTCTGCCTGGAATGTTCCACAGTATGACATTAAACAGCTCTTCATTATATTTATTCAGTTACAGGTGGTTTTATAGCTCAAAAATACATAGAAAAACAGACATTCTGACAGAGCGGGGTCGCCTCTCCACAGATCTGACCTGTAACTTGGTCTGGTTTGGTCTCCACAAAGATAGAAAGGTTTAATGCCATACTGTGAAAAAGCAATAACATTTCCATGAAGAAAAGCATTTGACGGACCCTATTCCAAAAAAGTTACACAATGCACCTTTAAGTGTCTTGGTTGAGTTAAAGTATTGCACAAAAAGTGACTGGACTCACATCACCCCTTTTTTTTTTTGTTACCCAGTTTTCTAATTTTGCATTTATTTATCCTCCAAACAACAATTTAAATATTTCTGTAAATTGTCCATCTCCATAAAAAGAAAACACGACGCTTACTGCCTTCTGTGTTAGCCAAAGTTCAGTTCAGCTGGCATAAACATTAAAGGTGCACTTTGTCACTTTTATGGTGAATGTATGCTGCCTGCTTGTCTCCATGGAGAATTTAATGAGTTGCCTAGAATTTTCCACAGTATGGCATTAAACTTGTATATCCTGCATTCAATTACAGCTTTTTTTATTACTAGAAAATACTTGAAAAACCCTGTCTGATCAGTAATTTTAAGTGGTGTCACATGCTTGTCTCCATGAAGGTTATGCTTAATGCCATACTGGGGAACATTTCAGGCAAAACAACCAAATTCAAACAGGTTAAAGGTCCTATATTACACAAAATTGACTGAGCTTTTAGCCATGTTATAATGTTGTTATCTTTACATAGCTGGAGTTGTGTTTTGTTCATTCACACAGGTTTGAGTAATCCTTTATAATTAGTTTGTCTACATCTCCAAACCTCAAAAGGTTTTGTTCCACCTTGTGATGTCATGAAGCAGTTGTTTTCAAGTTAACGGCTAGCTATGACGATGAAGATGTACAAGTTTAAAAACACAGTGGAGCACTTCCTGTATTACCACATGACATCACAAGGTGGAACAGAGTGTTTTCTGTTTGAGAGAAGAACTCAAATGCAGGGTTTGTGTGTTAAACATGTGTGAATGAAACAAAACACAAGTCCAGGTGTGTTTTTGATGAGGAAACAACATTAGAACAGATCAGAAAATGTGTGTGTGTGTGTGTGTGTGTGTGTGTGTGTGTGTGTGTGTGTGTGTGTGTGTGTGTGTGTGTGTGTGTGTGTGTGCGTGCGTGCGTGCGTGCGTGCGTGTGTGTGTGTGTGAGAGCAGGATTATGATTCTCCTAATGGCTGGAGCTGGAGTCTTATCACTATGCTACAGGCTCCCTCTCACCTCCAAGTCCGGCTCACGTTTTGTGTTGTATTGGTATCAAAATATTGGTTGTTTTCAGACGCTAGATTGCAATATCCAGAATGAGATCTCTCTGTTTTTTTTTTGTTTTTTTTTTTGTACTGATGGATGGTCCCCACTCCCTCTGTTGTGTCTCAAATCCAACCAAAAATCGTCTCATCAGATTTGTTTTTTTTAGTGACTCATGAGCTCATTGGTCATCTGTCACTTACAACTAAAATAACATTTCTCTCACCTCAGATTCACAGTTTAGTGCTTCGTTCATTTATTCCCCGTCATCACGTCTTTTTTATTGAAGAAGTGTATGTCTCCACCACAAAAGTTATAGTGCATCTTTAAAGAGAAGGTATTATGCAAAATCAACTTTTCTTTAGTTTTCTACCATGTTGTGTTTTTCCCTCATCAAAAACATGTCTAAAGAGGTTTTAGATGTCATCCATACATGTTTGAGTAATTTAGCAATCTCTCCCAAGCCCTATTCAAACCCTTCTTACGGTTTGCAGTACAAGTCTGTACAAAGCTCCACCCACAAGCCTGCGTCCCCCATGCTCCTACATGACCATTTTCTCCATAAATACACAAAAACATGATACAAAACTGTACAACTTGACAAACCTGATGTGATGTGCAGTAGTTTCATTAGCGGGATGCACAATGATTGTGTTGTAACGCGCTCTGAAGGGGGAATGCCTTAGCTCGTAGAGGCTCAAAAACTAAAGTGAAACTTATAAAACATGTTAATGTTTTTGGCAGATTTTCAAAACAATAAAAGCCACCATGGTGATCTAAATATGTTACATGTTAGCAGTTAATACCCCATAGAAGTAAAATACCCCTTAGGACAACGTGGTGTATTAGTTTTGTTTTTGCATCAGTAGTCTTTGGCATGAAATGTTTATTTCTACCAAAGAATAGGAAATAAGATGGAGTTCGAGCCTCACTGACTCAAGGTTAGACTTTGCCGGTCCATGTTAGTGCGAGCAACAACAATGTGTAATCAGTGTACTTCCGGCTCCCATTTAATTCAGCGCTTTCAGACGGTCTTAAAAGAGACCACTGAACACCATGTAGTAGCAGTAGTAGTAGGAATAGTAGTAGTAATAGTAGTAGTAGCTGTTGTTGTAGTATGTAGTAGTAGTAGTAGTAGTAGTAGTAGTAGTAGTAGCTGTTGTAGTAGTAGTAGTAGTAGTAGTAGTAGTAGTAGTAGTAGTAGTAGCTGTTATAGTAGTAGTAGTAGTAGTAGTAGTAGTAGTGGTAGTAGTAGTAGTAGTAGCTGTTGTAGTAGTAGTAGCTGTTATAGTAGTAGTAGTAGTAGTAGCTGTTGTTGTAGTATGTAGTAGTAGTAGTAGTAGCCCAGTTGCCTATGGGTACAGTTGTAGTAGTAGTAGTAGTTGTAGTAATAGTAGTAGCCCAATAGCCTATGTAGGGTACAGTTGTTGTTGTAGTAGTAGTAGTAGTAGTAGTAGTTGTTGTTGTTGTTGTTGTAGTAGCAGTAGTAGTTGTTGTAGTATTAGTTGTATCTGTAGTAGTAGTAGTAGTAGTAGTAGTAGTAGTAGTAGTAGTAGTAGTAGTAGTAGTAGTTGTTGTTGTAGTATTAGTTGTAGCAGTTGTAGCAGTTGTATCTGTTGTTGTAGTAGTAGTAGTAGTAGTAGTAGTAGTAGTAGTAGTAGTAGTAGTAGTAGTAGTTGTTGTTGTTGTAGTAGTTGTTGCAGTTGTAGCTGTTGTTGTAGTATGTAGTAGTAGTAGTAGTAGTAGTAGTTGTAGTAGTTGTTGTTGTAGTATTAGTTGTAGCAGTTGTATCTGTTGTTGTAGTAGTAGTAGTAGTAGTAGTAGTAGTAGTAGTAGTAGTAGTAGTAGTAGTTGTTGTTGTTGTTGTTGTTGTTGTTGTTGTTGTTGTTGTTGTAGTTGTTGCAGTTGTAGCTGTTGTTGTAGTATGTAGTAGTAGTAGTAGTAGTAGTAGTAGTAGTTGTAGTAGTTGTTGTTGTTGTTGTTGTAGCAGTTGTAGCTGTTGTTGTAGTATGTAGTATGTAGTAGTAGTAGTAGTAGTAGTAGTAGTAGTTGTTGTTGTTGTTGTTGTAGTAGTTGTTGCAGTTGTAGCTGTTGTTGTAGTATGTAGTAGTAGTTGTAGTAGTAGTAGTAGTAGTAGTAGTAGTTGTTGTTGTAGCAGTTGTAGCAGTTGTAGCTGTTGTTGTAGTATGTAGTAGTAGTAGTAGTAGTAGTAGTTGTTGTTGTTGTTGTTGTTGTTGTTGTTGTAGTAGTTGTTGCAGTTGTAGCTGTTGTTGTAGTATGTAGTAGTAGTAGTAGTAGTAGTAGTTGTTGTTGTTGTAGCAGTTGTAGCAGTTGTAGCTGTTGTTGTAGTATGTAGTATGTAGTAGTAGTAGTAGTAGTAGTAGTTGTTGTTGTTGTTGTTGTAGTAGTTGTTGCAGTTGTAGCTGTTGTTGTAGTATGTAGTAGTAGTTGTAGTAGTTGTTGTTGTTGTTGTTGTAGCAGTTGTAGCAGTTGTAGCTGTTGTTGTAGTATGTAGTAGTAGTAGTTGTAGTAGTTGTTGTTGTTGTTGTAGCAGTTGTAGCAGTTGTAGCTGTTGTTGTAGTATGTAGTAGTAGTCGTAGTAGTAGTAGTAGTAGTAGTAGTCGTAGTAGTAGTAGTAGTAGTAGTAGTGGTGGTAGCCGCCCAGTAGCCCAGTAGCCTATGGGTACAGTTGTAGTAGTAGTAGTAGTAGTTATCCACTGAAAGGATTTGAGTAGTACTACAGTGAAAATACTGTAGGTGAACACACATTTGAAATTAAGCCAGCGCCTTCGCCTCCCGTTTGACCTTTACTCCTGAATTTGGACGCACACTTTATGGCCTCTAGTCTGTGTACTCACACTGGACCAAAAAGACAAGCAAATATGAATCACTGTGTAATAACAACTGTACTACTCCGGGGTCTCAGTTTCTTGTTTATGGCGCCATTTTGAGGACTTTTCCTCATTCAAAATTGCCTATATGATATTTTGTTTTGAATTGCTAATTGCTATGGCAACAGGGTACATTTTCATCGCTCTGAACCCCGTGGATAGTGTGAAATTGGATCATATTTAAAGGTTCTATAGTACGCAACATTGACTCTTGTGAGCTTTAAAACATGTTATAATGTTGTTACCTTCTCAAAAACAGACCTGGAGTTATGTTTTGTTTCATCCACACATGTTTAAGTAACACTTTATCAATAGTCTGTTCTAATGATCAGAGTCTCCAAAGCTCAAAACGCTCTGTTCCACCTTGTGATGTCATGTAGTGGTACTTTCCATGTTAACAGCTCCTTTTACCTTTAGTTCAGTAGAGATCGGCAATTCCAAGACTGAAATTATCCATATGATTCTAGTGAAAGTGTGTGGAGTTTAAAAACACTGTGATACTTCCTTTATCACCACATGACATCACAAGGTTGAGTGTTTTCAGTTTGAGAGAAGAACTCAGCCTAAATCTGCAGGGTTTGTGCGTTAAACGTGTGTGAATGAAACAAAACACAACTCCAGGTGTGTTTGTGATTAGGAAACAACATTAGAACACAGGTCAGAAAATAGCGTAATATGGGCCCTTAAAGATATGAACATTTATAATAACAGACCAGTCCTCCTCTAATACTTGAAATCGTTGCAAATGTATTATCAAATATACTCCAAGCAGTATTTATAGGCAGTCCTGGACCCAATCATTACACCTTGAAGTAGTCGTTTCTCCAAAGGTTAAATGTTATGACGAGGTGGGAGGAGGTGAGTGTCCATTGAAGCGTAGGCCCACATGCGCATTTGAAATTAAGATACTACTACCTTTGTCTCCCCTTAGACCTATGAGGGCCAGACTAGAGAGGGAGCGTGTGTGTGCGCGCGCGTGTGTGTGTGCGTGTGCGTGTGTGTGTGTGAGAGAGAGAGAGAGAGAGAGAGAAAGAGAGGGAGAGAAGGAGAGGCCAGTCTTGTAGTCTTCCCATTTCATTCACGGTTTAATTGTTTATGCGCAAATCGTGGAATCTACAAACCAGGACCGAGCTGGCTGGGTCCAGTTGGCTGCGGTGGTTGTATTTTTTCAATATTTCGCAGTACAGGCCTGGTAGTTTTTTCTCCCCCCGGTTGCCGTAACGATAGCTGATTTGATAAGACCTTCTCCTCGGCGCCACACTCCGGGGGACCGCAGGGAAGACGTAACCATGGCGACGGCCGGCCCGAGGTGTCACGCTATAATTGGGCCACGGCTGCACTTCCTGTGAGCCTTCAGTCAGGGGGGACGGTGTGTGCGTGCGAGCGTGTGCGTGCGTGCGTAAAAGTGTGTGCGTAATGGTGTTTGTGTGTGTGCCAGCAGTGCGCGTGACTCGTGGGCGGGTATTTATCTCGGTGTGGGGACTAAAATCTGTACACGTGGGTTTCAGCTCTCTGTTATATGCAACGTTTCGAGGACTTTTCTCAATCCATGAGATGTAGTAGTTTGTTTTAAATTGTTAATCGCTATGGCAACGGAGCTAGACGATAGTCATTCTGAAAAGCATTGATACACACTTAATCCATCGGGACCCGCCTTCTTTATGTGGACAAAAATCAACCCCTCGTGACGTAAACTCTTTATTATTAGATCAACAGCACGATTTAAAGTTCAGATACGGGTTTGAATAAGCTAAGACTGGGGTTTAGGTTAGGATCAGTCTTCAGGAAATGAACGTAAGTCAATGTAACGTCCCCAAGAAGCGAGGAAACCCAACATCTGTGTGTGTGCGTGCGTGTGCGTGTCCGTGGCTTGTGTAGTCGTGGAGGTGGGGGGTTGTGCGTGCGTGCGTGCGGTGCCTGTGGTGTTTGTCAGGCAGCGAGGGAAGCGGAGAGGCAGAGAGAGAGAGAAAGAGAGGAAAGAGAGAGAGGGGTGGAGGAGAGAGAGAGAAAACTCAGCACGGAGCCAACGTAGGACACTGCCAACTCATGGAGAAACACGCAGAGCTCCAACCAACGACAGGCACGCAGCCGTTTTTCCACTGAAACAGAACGGACTGAAACACGAAGGCAGGGAGGGGCACGTGACTGGATAACAGCGCCGTCACACTGCTCAGGATAATTACGCAAACAATTGTAACTAATGTTTTTTTCCATTCACAATCAAATGCCCCAGGGGTTATTGTACTGTTAATATGGGCCCCCACAGGAGGCCCCTACAAGCTCAACATATATTTGTCATGCATTTATTCACCTCAATTATCACACGACTCAAGAAATAACATAATATGACCACGCCAATCAGGATTACTGTTGCATAATCACTATATGACCTCTGGGTGGTACCTGACATTACATCATAGAGCACAGTTTTTAGTGTAACCTCAGATGAACTATTCACCAACACTCTTCTACGACCTGCTATGTGAAAGAGAAAATCCTGTGGCTACTGCCCGGATAATAAATTTGTTTTTATGATTTCAGTCATTCCGATTGACCAAAAGTCCTCAAAATGTCGCCTATAGTCTAAACAGAAAGCACAAACCCACAAACTGGTTGATGTGCTTTTCTCAGATGGCGACATGAGCTAGTATTCCTGAATCTTTTTTTTTTTTTTTCTAATTAAAATCCAGAATAAAAATCCACAAATGTTGAGACTGATCATTGAACTGACAAGGCCCATTAGCCCTGTTGTTTACCCAACCACACACAAAATAATCAACATACCATCCATTGTCAGGTAAAGGTCCTATATCACACAAAATGGATTCTTGTGCGCTTTAAACCATGTTACAATGTTGTTACCTCCTCAAAAACTGGAATTGTGTTTTGTTTCATTCACACATGTTTGAGTAATCCTTTATTATTAGCCTGTGTACATGTCCAAAGCTCAAAATGCTTTATTCCACCTTGTGATGTCATGTAGTGGTAGTTTTCAAGTTAACAGCTCCTTTTTAAATATAGTTCATTGGAGATTTGCATTTTCAGAGGTGAAATGATCCAAATAATTCTAGTGAAGGCGAGTTTAAAAACACAGTGGAGCCCTTCCTGTATTACCACATGACATCACAATGTGGAACAGTGTTTTTTCCATTTGAAAGAAGAATTAAATATACAGGATTTATGTGTTTAACATGTGTGAATAAAACAAAACACAACTCTTGGTATGTTTTTGATGAGGAAACACCATTGTAAGAAAACACACACGCTAAGCATCACCATGTGTTTTTGATGATCAGATTTCTTTTGTCATGTAAACACACACCAAGAGTCAGATCTAATCATTGGGTTAATATTGTTTTATTGAATGACACTTCTCTGTTTGCTTCCCTATGGTCCTCGTATTTCCGTGGTAACGCAGCACAAGGCCTCGTTTGGCCCACAGGCCGGAGGTTGTGTTTCTTCATCTCTCACACAAAGGGAAGGGGAATTTTCAAATTCTTGGATCTGCGGCTGTATTTCCCTCTGCTAACACCCCTTCACTCACCCACACACTCTCTCTATCCCCCTTCTCTCTTTCACTCTCTCACTCTCTTGCTCTCTCTCTCTCTCACTAGGCCCCTTCTCTCTCTCTTTTTATCTCCCTTTACTCTCTCTATCCCCCCTACCCCCCTCTCTTTTGCTCTCTCTCTCACGCGCTCTCTGTCTCTCTATCCTCTTTCTCTCTTTCTCTTTTGCTCTCTTCTCTATCCCTCTTCTCTCCACCTCTTCTCTCTCTCTTTCTCTTGCTCTCTCTCTCACCCTCCCCTCTCTCTCTTTTTATCTCCTTTCACTCTTTCTATCCTCCCTCTCTCCCTCCTCTTCCCCTCTTCTCTCTTTCCCTCTATCCCTCTAGCTATCCCCCTTCTCTCTCTCTCCTCTCTCTCTCTCTCTCTCTCTCTCTGTCCCTCCTCCTCCTCCTCTCCTGTCCCAATCTCACTTCCCCACATCTTTCTCTGTCTTTCTCTATCCCTCTTCTCCCCATAACATCTCTCTCCTTTCTCTCCTCTTTTATCTCTAACCTTCCCTCCCACTCTCCTTATCTCGCCTTTATTTCTCTCTACCTCTCTCCCTCCTTTATATCCCCTCCATCCGCCTACCTCTCTCTCACCCCTACCCTTTTCTCCTTTCTCCTTATCTCTCCCTTCTTTATCTTTCTCTCTCTCCCTCACTCATCCCTCATTCTGTTTTGCGTCGTGCTTCTCTGCTGCCTGTAATCTAGAGGCAGGTGATTCATCCAATCAATTCCGCCTAAAAACAGAAAATCCACACAATATTATCGTATTTTTCTTTCAATTTACCATTTTTCATCTCTTAACCTTTTTTAACATTACCACAGCTCACTAATTCCACCGTAGCCTGGCATGTTTTTACACCAGATGCCCTTCCCTAAACATCTTGCATAGTATGATGTCATTGGAGAGGTTGACGTCACTGGTACAACTGCCCAGCCTGATGGTAATAGTTAAAAGTACTAGTGATGCTAATACTGGGGTGGCTATGGACTTAGTGGCAGGGCATCTGGCTTAAAACACACACACAAATAAATGTAAGCATGTTTGAAAATATATATATTTATGTATTTATGTCATTTGACTATTTAATTTTAGTAATGGTAGTAATGTAATAGTCTATATTAACACAAGGGTAGTAATGGCCTTGGTGGCAGGGCATCTGACATAAAACACAAACAGAAATGTAAGATGTATATAATATATAATTCTGTCACAATGTTCAAATTTTTACATTTTTATTCGCCCTTTGATAATGGTTATAATGTAATAGACAATACAGAGGTAACAGTTGCTTTAGTGGTAGGGCATCTGGCATAAAACACAAAAAGAACGAAGGAAAAATAAATATAATTCTATCACCACAAAATTCAAACTTGAAGATATTTTAGCTTTGACCGTAGTTTTGTTTTTCTCGTGCTAAAAGACCCCTCCCGTGTATATTTAGTTTAGCTGTTTACAACGCACGTTTCACGCTCTCCTTGGATCTGCTCCTGCGTTTCTCTCTTTCTCCCTCTCTTTCTCTCTCTCTCTCTCTCTCTCTCCACTCCCTCTTTCCTTTTTGGTGCCTTTCTGGTGATTTGGAGCTTAATCCCTCGCTCCCCCTCCCCCCGTCGTCACGCTCATGCACTCTCTCTCTTTAATTCGCTCGCAGTGTCTCTCACCCTCCTTTTTCTCTTTCTCTCCCTTTGCACTCACTATCTTTCTCTCTATCCTTCTCCCCTATTTCCCTGTCTTTCTTACTCCTCCTACCTTCCCCTGTCTCCTCTACTGGTATATTCTTTCTGTCTCCTTTCTCCTCCATCTCTTCTCTGTCAATACTCCCCACACCCTCCTCTCTCTCTCTTTCTCTCTCTTTCTTTCTCATTTCCCCCTCTTGCTTTATTCCCTTCCTCTCTTTCTCTCCATGCCTTTAATACTCTTTCTTTCTCTCTCTCTACCCCATTCCCCCCTCCTTTCTCTCCTGTGTCTTCTACCTCCTTCCTCCGTCCCTTCTCTCTCTCTCTCTCTCTCTCTCTCTTGCTACCCCTCCCTCTCCACCCCATCTTTTCCCTCTCTCGCCTTCCTTCCTTCCTTCCTCTCTCTCCATCTTTTCACTCTCACTACCTACCCTTCCCTCCTCTTTCTTTCTTTCTTTCTTTCTTTCTTTCTTTCTTTCTTTCTTTCTTTCTTTCTTTCTTTCTTTCTTTCTTTCTTTCTTTCTTTCTTTCTTTCTTTCCTTCTCTTCCCTCCCTTTCTATCTGTCTCTCCCTCCTCTCTCTCTCACCCCTTCCCTCCCCTTTCCTCTTTCTCTCTCTACCCCCCCTTCCCCTCTTCTTTCCCTCTCCTTTCTCACTCTCTCTCTATCTCCTCCCTTTCTCTCTCTCACACACACACCCTTCCCTACTCCCTTTCTCCTACCCCTCCTCTCTCTCTCTCCCCTCTCCTTTCCCACTCTCTCCCTCCTCTCTCTCTCTCTCTCCCTTCTCTGCCTCCCCCTCTCCTCCTCTCTCTCTTCCCCTAATCCTCCCTCTCCCACTCCCTCTCTCGTTCTTTCCCCCTCCCTCCCTTTCTCTCTCTCTCTCTCGCTCTCTCACATACCGGAAATCTATGTCACCCAGTCCCCGTCAGGTCCATTGACTCCCAAACGCCGTGGGCCTGGCTCCAGTGGCTCTAAGATGGCAGCGGAA
Organism: Taenioides sp. WSHXM2023; assembly: GCA_029959045.1. Taxonomy (NCBI): domain Eukaryota; kingdom Metazoa; phylum Chordata; class Actinopteri; order Gobiiformes; family Gobiidae; genus Taenioides; species Taenioides sp. WSHXM2023. Next base: position 25,949,813 of record CM057100.1, read on the forward strand.
ACAGGCGAGAGAAACCAGGAGCTGCATCGGGATTTTCCTACACAACAAAAAAACACCCAAATGTGGCTTTACTGTCACCCAAATGCAAAAAGCGACGCCGAAAATTGAAATGGAAGGACCAGAATTTCACTCCTGGTCGATTTCAGATCACAGCAGGACATTCTAGACCCAAAATGTTTAATGCAGATGTGCAGCAGATCGATGAAATACTGAGAAAATGAAGTCTCTAGTCAAGTTAAACATTTGTGAGTTTATCTTTTGGATATTTCATGACTCTAAAATGTGATGATGTCATACTCCCAGATGGGGGTAAGAGTCAGTTTTCCCTATTGATACTTTCCAGCTCAACATTCTCTGGGAGTGTGATGCTAACTGTAAGCACTGCTCTATCTGAGGCCTGTTAGACTTTAATCTGAACTCAGAGTTGAACCTAGAACAGGTGAGCTGATTTATACTGTTAAACAAAAGTCTCTCACACATAAAATTACAGTCAGGAGCTAACTAGCTTTAGCCAACAGTTTTTCAGTTTGTCACGCTCACCTTTTTGTTGAAAACACCTAAACAGGACCATGAACGCTCGTACTGATCACAGACACCTGCAAATGTGCTGTTTAAACTCATTTGTCTTAAAACTTTTCTTTGCTAATGTGTGCATTATGTTACTTAGTACGTACTTTGTACTGTAGGGACAGGAATTGTTCCCATATGAACCTTCTTTCACTCATAAGGGGCCCATAATCTGTTTTCTGATGTTGTTTCCTCATCAAAAACGTAAACGCTGTTTCATTCACAAAGGTTTAACACACAAACACTGCATGTTCAGGCCGAGTTCTTCTACCAAACAGAAAACACTCTGTTCCACCTTGTGACGTCATGTGGGACAGGAAGTGATCCACTGTGTGTGTGTGTGTGTGTGTGTGTGTGTGTGTGTGTGTGTGCGTGCGTGTGTGTGTGTGTGTGTGTGTGTGTGTGTGTGTGTTTGTTTTTCTTTTTGATAATTTCAGCCATGGAGTTGCCAAATTACTAGACAAATGGTAAAAGGTAGTTGTTAACTTGAAAACTACCGCTTCATGACATCACAAGGTGGAACAGAGCATTTTGAGCTTTGGAGATGTGGACAGACTAATAATAAAGTGTTACTCAAACATGTGTGAATGAAACAAAACACAACTCCAGGTCTGTTTTTGATGAGGAAACAACATTAGAACATCTGTGTAACATACGATCTTTAACCTTATAACTCGACACCTACAATTAAAAAATGTCTTTGTCCTTGAAAACTTGGTTTCAGTTAAATATTTTAAATATTTTTTTTTCCTTTTGAGGTTAATTTCAAATATTACATTTCTATTATTATCATTGCATCAGCCTCATTTCAGAACATAAAACTGGTAACCTTTATGTTATTTGTCATGTCTATCACTGCCTGTTAGATCTTGGATTCAGATTAGATTTTGTGGTTTAGTCTAGAAAGGTTCATCTGAAGCTTTAGTTGCATATATCTGTTGTTTTTAATTCTGTTAGAATGACTCGAGTTTAACTCGTTGATACTGTTTCAGTGTGTTTGTACAGGCCCTGATTGTAGCCAGTGGAAACAGGAGGGAGCAGGGTGGTAGTAGTGATGGAGAGATGAGGGTTGGCCGGTTGGCTGGAGGGAGAGAGAGAAAAAGGGAAAGAGAGAGGGAGAGGCGGGGTGGAGAGAGAGAGAGACAGAGAGACAGAGAAAGACAGAGAGAGACAGAGAGAGACAGAGAGAGACAGAGAGGGGGGTGGAGAGGAAAGCAGATCCCAGAGAGGTGGGGGTGTCCGGGGGTGGAGGAGGAGGGGAGGAAGAGGAGGATAAGAGCGTAGCTGTGGAGTGATCAGAGAAAACAGGCCAAAGGAGAGGAGCAGGAGAGGGGAGAGATAATGCAGGGAGAGGTCAATAGAAAAAAAAAAAAAAAAAAAAAAATCATGAAACAGTCAATTCAAAGTAAATAGTGTCAAATATATATAATATAATATAATAAAAATAGTCAAATGTGAGGGAAGTAAAATACTAAGGAAGTAAACCAATATAAAACAAGAAAGAACCATATAATATTGCTAATAAAATAAGGTTGGTGGTTCTGTTCCATTTCCGACCAGAACATGTTTCCATTGCGTCCTTGAGCAAGACACTTCATTTTGCAGACGTGTGAATACGGTGAATGAGTGATTTTTGATTCCCCTAGAGAGTTGTGGCCGCGCATACTACAACCACATCAGCCAACAGTTTTTCAGTTAGCCCCTCTCACCTTTTTGTTGAAAATCAAACACCTGAACAGAACCATGAGCTCTCGTATTGATCACAGGCTCCTGGAAATGTGTGGTTTAAATCCATGTTGTGTTGTTTTTTTCTTGAGTTTTCAGACAATATAAGTTGTGGCCACATATGCCACTGATGCTATGTCGTAGCATTAAAGGTGCATTGTGTAACTTTTCTGGTGGCAGGTCTGTCAAATTAATACACTCAGCTTTAACTTTTATCTGCAGATACAATGATTTTTTTCAGGGTTTGTGGAGAGAGGTGGGTGCTTCTCTCTTTGTCCCTGAGCCCCTGTGGAGATACATATGTCAGTCCTGCCTGCTGCACAAACCTGCGCTGTGTCCTCACCTGCTCTCCTTAAAGCGCCCATATTACACTATTTTCTGATCTGTTATAATGTTTTTACCTCATCATAAACACACCTGGAGTTGTGTTTTGTTTCATTCACACATGTTTGAATAATCCAGCATTATTAGTCTGTCTACAAAAGCTCAAAATCCTCTTTTCCACCTTGTGATTAACAGCTCCTTGTACCTTCTGTTCAGTGGAGATGGGCATTTCCAGGTTTGAAACACAATGGAGCACTTCCTGTATTACCACATGACATCACAAGGTTGAACAGAGTGTTTGAGAGAAGAACGCAGCCGAAATATGCAGGGTTTGTGTGTTAAACGTGTGAATGAAACAAAACACAACTCCAGGTGTGTTTGTGATGAGGAAACATTATAACAAAGATCAGAAAATAACGTAATATGGGCTCTTTACCACACAAACCCTGCATATTTAGGTTGAGTTCTTCAGAAAATACTCTGGTTGAACGGAGTATTTTGAGTGTTTTGGAGATGCAGATGTAAAAGGATTACTCAAACACATGTAAATGAAACAGAACACAACCCCAGCTATATTTCTGAGGTGGAAACAACATTCTAACATGACTTAAAGCTCACAAAAGTCAATCTTATGTAATATAATAATATAATTAAAGTCCCCACTAAGACAGATTGTATTGCAGCTCATTTAGACCTAAATTTTGTGATCCAGGTGGAGGGGGAGCTGGAGTGGTGTTTGGCTGGAGTGTGTGGTGTTGTAGAGGGGCCAGTGGGAGAGAAGAAGAGGGAGAAAACCACAATAGGACACAGTGTTTCTGACGTGAGAGCCACAATTTGAGAGACCAGGACCGGATTGAGAGCAGGTTTGGACTGAAGGGTTCTGGATCATAGGGTACCTCCCCATTTTTAAGTCAAGGTTTTCAGATTTTCGTGTTTTTGGTTTGTTTTCGACACCTCGGGGAGAAATTTGGTTAGGTGCAGGGATTAGTAGCAGTAACACGCAGACATGACGTAACAAATTTGGATATATAAATACATAATGTACAATCACTCAGGCCACACACATCTGCACAATCAGTCACAATGAGCTTTAAGCCATGTTATAATGTTGTTACATCATCAAAAACAGACCTGGAGTTGTGTTTTGTTTCATTCACACATGTTTGAGTAATCCTGTCTTTTAATCTATCTACATCTCCAAAGCTCAAAATGCTCCATTCCACCTTGTGATGTCATGAAGTGGTGTTTTTTTTTTCAAGTTAACAAATAGCTTTTACATTTTGTTTAGCAGAGTTCGGAACTTCCAGGTTTGAAATTATCCAGATGATTCTAGTGAAGGTGTATGAAGCTTAAAACGCAGTGGAGCACTTCCTGTATTACCACATGACATCACAAGGTGTTTTCTCAGCCTAAATCTGCACGGTTTGTGTGTTAAACATGTGTGAATGAAACAAAACACAACTCCAGGTGTGTTTGTGATGAGGAAACAACTTTAGAACAGAGATCAGAAAATAATATAATATGGAAGATGCTCCTTCTTCGGTTGGGGGTCTGCCACTTGCTTGTCTCTAAGGAGATTTTATAGTTTTGCCTGTAATGTTACACAGTACAGCATTAATCTATCTTGCCTTTATTCAGTTACTGGTGCTTTTATTGTTTTGTTATATGTATATTTTAATTACAGGTTGTATAAAGCTAAAACATCTCTATGGAGACAAGCAGGTGGCAGTCCATATTGACTGATAGTGGTAGCTAATTGTGATGCTAACTGCTGTGTCTGAAGCTCTGTTACACAAATTAGACGTTAATCTGAGTTTCATTTTAACACAATTTGACCAAAAACAAGTGACTTAGCTGAAACTACAACACGTGCTCTGATTTGTGCTGTTAAACAAGTCTCACACACATATACAGGAATTACAGTGTCTTAAAATCAATGTGAAGAAGTTGCGTCCAACCTAAAGCCATAATAACAATGATAGTTCTTCTCTATCCACCTTGTGATGTCATGTGGTAATAAAGGACGTGCACCACTGTGTTTTTAAACTCCACACACCTTCACTAGAATCATTTGGATGATTTCATACCTGGATTTGCCAAACTCTACTGAACTAAAGGTAAAAGGAGCTGTCAACTTGAAAACTGCCGCCTCATGACATCACAAGGTGGAACAGAGCTTTAGAGATGTAGACAGACTAATAATAAAGACTTACTCAAACATGAATGAAACAACACACAATTCCAGATATGTTTTTGAGAAAATAACATTATAACATGGCTGAAAGCTCACAAGAGTAAATTTTGCGTAATATAGGACCTTTAAACACCATTGCACTTGTTTAGTTAATTTACAGTGTTATAAGTTTATTATTATTAGTCTCTTCTGTCCCTTCTCTTCCTCTGAGTGCCGCCTTTTCTTCTGTGTTCGTTTTGAGGTAATGTTTACTCAAAGTTGTGTTAATCTTTAGCTCTGTGCTGATTTGGGCTGTTTCCAGGAAGTCAGCTTCAGTCACTGATAAACTCTGGAGCTGTGGGTCTGTAGTGCTCAGAGTCTGGCATTATTAACACTATGGACACAGACTGTAGAGTTTCATTTAGGCAAAAACAGATGGAAGGTCGCAAACAGCTGTAAAGCTCTTATATTACACAAAAACCGACTCTTGTGAGCTTTAGGTCATGTTATAATGCTGTTACCGCCTCAAAAACACACCTGGAGTTGTGTTTTGTTTCATTCACACATGTTTGAATAATCCTGCATTATTAGTCTGTCTACATCTCCAAGTCAAGTCAAAGCTACTTTTGACCATTGTTTCCGTAGAGATTAGCAATGCCATTGCTGAAATTATCCAAATGGTTCTAATGATGATAATGTATGTAAAATCCCTCAGTCGTCCAGGTAGAATCCATGGCAAAAAAAGGAGAAAATTTAATTTGTCAACTGGACATAGTTTATTTGGTTGAATACGTTTCGCAGCTCATCCAAGCTGCTTCCTCAGTTCTGGTCAGATGCTGGCGGACACTGCTTTATATCTGCCTGAAGGGAGGAGCTTAATTACAATGAAAAATATAGCCGCAAGCGGCAATGATCGGCCCTCGCTTGCACTCGCAGGGTGGGGGCGCTAACGCGCCCTATTCCTCCCCTTCTTTCTAGGCCAGTTGGCCTGTGGTGTGCTGTCGCACACAAACTGTTCTCTTTTTGGGCAGCTTTATTTTGTCCATTATAATTTTATGTGTGTCTAAACTTTTAACCAGTTGGTGGCGCTAACACACCTTTTTGAAGATGTTTCCACGTTTGAGGTTGTGGCTGCTTTAAAACTTTCACAAATGAAAATACGGCAGAATTAAATGTCTACATAGGATCACATTATGACATTTGTCACATGATTAATCCAAGATGGCGGACTTTGGTTTAGGAGGGGCTGTAAGTACCCAATGTGGGCGGGAAGTACCTGATGTGGGCTCTGTGTTCGCGCATGTGCAGTTTGTGTATTGTTGTACGGGTTTCACGACAGTGCCCGATTCGTCCCTTGCAGTTGGTTTACGGCTCTTGGAGTTTGTTTACGGCTCTGTCTGCATATTACCTCAGGGTGGTTGTCGTCGGTTTTACTGTACGCGATGGCGATGAGCGAGGATTTTCAATTTTATGCTGCACTGCTGGACTACATCTATCCATCCATCTATCTATCATCCATCTATCTATCATCTATCTATCTATCTATCTATCCATCTATCCATCTGTCCATCTGTCCATCTATCTATCAATTCAAAATGCCGAAAATTGCCTTCGTTGTCAAAATACGTCTCTGTCGTAAATAAAATAAATAATAAAAAAAAAAAGCCCGAATCGGGCAGGAAAACCCTCCTTCTTCCTGATACGTCATGTCCTGTTTCCTGATACGTCATTATACGTCACTGTGCGCATGTGCAGTACACACAGAGCCCACATCGGGTACTTCCGCCCACATTGGGTACGCACAGGGGCCATGGTCACAATATATTTTTTGTTCCTTTTCCCATGATGAATCTGTGTACCAAATTTGGTTTGTGTGTAGAGTCCCTCAGTCGTCCAGGTAGAATCCACGGCAAAAGGAGAAATTCAATTTGTCAACTGGACAAAAGTTTATTTGGTCAAAAACGTTTCGCAGCTCATCCAAGCTGCTTCTTCAGTTCTGGTCAGACGCTGGTGGACACTGCCTTATATCTGCCTGAAGGGGGCGCTAACTACAGTAAAATTATTCTGAGACTCCCACACCTATTTGTTTAGAGTTTCTGTTAGTTAGGTGGGCCTTTAGTCCAGTCGACAAATTGAATTTCTCCTTTTGCTACAAATTTGGTTTAGCTACACCAAAGTTTTTGTCAGGACGTCACATTGGTAATGGCAGATATTTGGCCTGTTGCCATGGCAACACGATGGGAGATGGCACGTGGGTGTCATTGAGTTTTTTCATCGACAACATGCCACAAATATGTGTACCAAATCTTATATGTCTAGGACAAAGTAAAATTTTGCACTTCCATGCAATCTCCCCAGGGGGCGCTATTGCAGCCATTTTAGATTTTCCTATATCAATCTGTTTAGGGCCGGGGTGTCCACCAACGATTAAAGTTTGAGTGAAATCGGTCAAAGTTTGCACAAATTATCACTCGTTGAAGTTTGATGGCGAGCCGCAAAAACGAACCCGAAATTTGTGCTGTTGCCACGGAAACAGCGTTCAATATTATAGCGAGCTTTTAACAACTTTTAATGTCCCACTCGTCTAGATGATACAGAATGATTTTGGTGAGGCTCGGTCAAAAGCCCTAGGACGAGTTCGTTAAAGTACGAGGACAGGAAATGGCGCCTTCGCCATCAGGTCACATGGTCTATCCAATATGGCTGGCTTCCTGTTGGTTGCCTAGCAACGGCGTAATATACTTTTTTGTTCCTATCCCCATCATGCATCTGTGTACCAAATTTGGTTTGGCTATGCCAAAGTTTTTGTCGGGCGAGGACAGATGTTTGGCCTGTTGCCATGGCAACACAATGGGAGATGGCATAGGGGCGTCATTGAGTTTTTTGATCGAGACCATGTCACGAATGTATGATCCAAATTTGGTATGTCTACTACAAAGTAAAATTTTGCACTTCCATGCAATCTACCTAGGGGGCGCTATTGCAGCCATTTCAGATTTTCTTATATCAATCTGTTCAGGGTCGGGGTGTCCACCAATGATTAAAGTTTGAGTGAAATCGACCAAAGGATGCGCAAATTATCACTCGTCGAAGTTTGATGGCGAGCCGCAAAAACACAAACCCGAAATTTGTGCCGTTGTCACGGAAACACCGTTCAATATTATAGCGAGCTTTTAACAACTTTTAATGTCCCACTCGTCTAGATGATACAGAACGATTTTGGTGAGGCTCGGTCAAAAACCCTAGGACGAGTTCGTTAAAGTACGAGGACAGGAAATGGCGCCTTCGCCATCAGGTCACATGGTCTATCCAATATGGCTGGCTTCCTGTTGGTTGCCTAGCAACGGCGTAATATACTTTTTTGTTCCTATTCCCATGATGCATCTGTGTACCAAATTTGGTTTGGCTATGCCAAAGTTTTTGTCGGGCGAGGACATATGTTTGGCCAGTTGCCATGGCAACACAATGGGAGATGGCATAGGGGCGTCATTGAGTTTTTTGATCGAGACCATGTCACGAATGTATGATCCAAATTTGGTATGTCTACTACAAAGTAAAATTTTGCACTTCCATGCAATCTACCTAGGGGGCGCTATTGCAGCCATTTCAGATTTTCTTATATCAATCTGTTCAGGGTCGGGGTGTCCACCAACGATTAAAGTTTGAGTGAAATCGACCAAAGGATGCGCAAATTATCACTCGTCGAAGTTTGATGGCGAGCCGCAAAAACACAAACCCGAAATTTGTGCCGTTGTCACGGAAACACCGTTCAATATTATAGCGAGCTTTTAACAACTTTTAATGTCCCACTCGTCTAGATGACACAGAACGATTTTGGTGAGGCTCGGTCAAAAACCCTAGGACGAGTTCGTCAAAGTACGAGGACAGGGAATGGCGCCTTCACAACCAGGTCACATGGTCTATCCAATATGGTTGACTTCCTGTTGGTTGCCTAGCAACGGTGTAATATACTTTTTTGTTCCTATTCCCATGATGCATCTGTGTACCAAATTTGGTTTGTCTACGCCAAAGTTTTTGGTCGGGCGCCCTATTGGCGAGGACAGATGTTTGGCCTGTTGCCATGGCAACATGATGGGAGATGGTGTGGGGGCGTCATTGAGTTTTTTGATCGAGACCATGTCACAAATCTGTGTACCAAATTTGGTATGCGTACGACAAAGTAAAATTTTGCACTTCCATGCAATCTTCCTAGGGGGCGCTATTGCGGTCATTTCAGATTTTCTTATATCAATCTGTTCAGGGTCGGGGTGTCCACCAACGATTAAAGTTTGAGTGAAATCGACCAAACATTGTGCGAATTATCACTCGTCGAAGTTTGATGGCGAGGCGCAAAAACGAACCCGAAATTCGTGTCATTGTCACGGAAACACCGTTCAATATTATAGCGAGCTTTTAACAACTTTTAATGTCCCACTCGTCTACATGATACAGAACGATTTTGGTGAGGCTGGGTCAAAAACCCTAGGACAAGTTCGTTAAAGTACGAGGACAGGAAAATTCGCCTTCGGCGCCACGTCACGCTATCGGTCCAAAATGGCCAACTTCCTGTTGGTTGCCTAGCAACCGCGTAATATATTTTTTGGCTTGGAACGACATGACCTATCCACCACCCGAATTTCGTTTGTCTACGACAAAGTTCATTTTTCGGGTATAGCCATAGGCGCAATGTATTTTGATTTTCCAGGGGGCGCTGTCGAGCCATTTTTTTAGATTTTGTAATACAGATTATTTGTAAATTCCTATTTTGGCGTTCTTGAATTTTGTTCCAAATTTGGTGACTTTTCGTCGGCGGGAAGTTACCGAACCTTGAAAAAAGTGTATAGGAAAATAATAATAATAAGAATAAGAAAAACCAGAACAATAACAATATAGCGCCAGCTTTGGGGGCACATATATATATCATTGGAAAGTGCTCGCGTCCAGTAACGCACCCGTGGGGTCAATTGTCAATGACGAGCGCGTTGCGCTCGTCATTGACCTCATCGATTACTCACTTGTCCAATGCACATTTTTGGTGTTTACCGGGGAGAACGATTACAATTATGCCGCTTTCGCGGCAATGGGCAATGCCAGTCTGTACTATTGGATGCCATGAGTGTCACTATTGAGTGGCATTGAGTGTTTGATAAGGGGAGAGCGCTTCGCGCTCTGTTTTTGCGGGCGCACTTGACATGGTGCACTTCGTGCACCATGTCAAGTGCGCCCTACGTTTTAGGGTGAACAATTACAATTAGGCCGCTGTCGCGGCCATGGCGGTGCCACCGTGCCATGTCAGCGGGCACCAGTCACTGACATGAGTGCCACTGTGTTTAGAAAGGGGAGAGCGCTTCGCGCTCTGTTTGCGTGCGCTATGCGCACGCAGCGCAGCAGTGCTTCGCACTGCTGAACAGTTACAATAGGCCCTACGCCTTGGCGCTCGGGCCTAATTACTCTGAGACAGCACATATTTAAATACAGTTTCAGTTGGTCAGGTGATACAATATGGAGTTGTTAACAGTTTCTGTTAGTCATGTGAGTCTATTCAATATGGAGTGGGAGTGGGGGAGTAGTTAGCATATCCATTCAGGGCCATGATGGGTGTTTTCACACCTCTGGACCTGACCTGGCTAGTCCCATTGTTTTCTCTGTGTGTTTTGATTTAGGTTTGAGGATAGAGTTATAGATGGGAGACAAATGATGTCTGAGACCTCCATTTCTGTTCAAGGAAGGATTCTCTTTCTTGACAAAAATAGCTTCTTTAACTCCCCTCTCAAACCAGTTCTTTTCTCTGGCCAAGATCTGGACCTCGCTGTCCTCAAAGGAGTGGCCTGTGGCCTTTAGGTGGAGATGTACGGCAGATTGCGGCCCACCCTGGTTTTCCCGTCTGTGTTGATACATCCTTTTGTGAAGTGGCTGTTTTGTTTCTCCAGTGTAGCGCTCACTGCAGTCTTCACTACGCTGAATGGAGTAGACCAAATTGCTTTGTTTGTGGCTCGGAGTTTTGTCCTTAGGATGGACCAGTTTTTGTCTTAAAGTGTTTGTGGGTTTGAAATAGACTGGGATTTCATGTTGTCTGAAGATCCTCTGTAGTTTTTCGGAAACGCCAGCCAGGTAAGGAATAGTTACACCCCTTCTCCTGGGCTCTGGTTCTCTGTTGTCCTGTTTCTTTGTTCTCTTCGTTTTATTGAAAGCCCATTTAGGATATCCACAAACGGAGAGGGCTTTCTCCACGTGTTGTTCTTCTTTCTCCTTTCCCTCTGCGCTTGTAGGAACCACTTGGGCCCTGTGATGTAATGTCCGAATGACTCCCGGTTTGTGCTGAAGTGGGTGGTGTGAATCAAAAAGCAGATATTGGTCGGTGTGTGTGGGCTTCCTGAAGACCTCTACCTGGAGTCGTCGGTCTTCTCTTATCGTTACTGCACAATCTAAGAAGGCCAATGTGTTGTCCTTGGCATCTTCACGTGTGAATTTGATGTTCGGATCTACAGAATTGATGTGTGCAGTAAAAGGTTCCAAATCTTGAATTTTGATTTTTGAGAAATTATCATCAACATAACGATACCAGTGTGTGGGTGGAGTGCCTGGATATGAGGCCAGGGCACTCTGTTCAAATTGTTCCATGTATAAGTTTGCAATGATAGGGGAGACCGGTGAGCCCATTGCACAGCCGTGGATTTGCTTGTAAAAGTTTCCTCTGAACTGGAAATAGGTGGTACTTAAACAAATTTCCAGCAGTTGGCAGATTTGGTCGGGTGAAAGTTTGGTTCTCTCTTCTAGCTTGGTATCATCCAGTAGTCTCCTCCTTGCTGCCTCCACCGCTACCGATGTAGGGATACAAGTGAAAAGAGAGGTCACATCAAAGGAAACCATTGTCTCATCCAGGTCAAACTGGAGATGCTTGATTTTGTTCACAAATTCGGCTGTGTTCTCAATGTGGTGCTCCGTGTTACCCACCAGCGGAGCCAAGATGGTTTTTAGGTGTTTGGCCACATTGTACGTGATGGAGTCTGTGCTGCATACAATGGGTCTGAGTGGTACTCCTTGTTTGTGGATCTTTGGGAGGCCATAGATGCCAGGGACGGCGTCACCAGGGTACAGTCTGTAATATAGCTGTCGATCAATGACTTCTTCCTTCTCCAACTTCTGCAAGCAATCAATGATCTTCTTTTTATACACATTGGTGGGGTCCCGTTTTAGTAATTCGTAGGTTGTGGTGTCACTGAGTAGGCTGTTAACCTTAGCCTCATAAATTGTCTATTTCATAATTTGAAATAGTCTACTATTGGTCTACTCCATTCAGTGTAGTGAAGACTGCAGTGAGCGCTATATTGGAGAAACAAAACAGCCACTTTACAAAAGGATGTATCAACACAGACGGGAAAACCAGGGTGGGCCGCAATCTGCCGTACATCTCCACCTAAAAGCCACAGGCCACTCCTTTGAGGACAGCGAGGTCCAGATCTTGGCCAGAGAAAAGAACTGGTTTGAGAGGGGAGTTAAAGAAGCTATTTTTGTCAAGAAAGAGAATCCTTCCTTGAACAGAAATGGAGGTCTCAGACATCATTTGTCTCCCATCTATAACTCTATCCTCAAACCTAAATCAAAACACACAGAGAAAACAATGGGACTAGCCAGGACATGTCCAGAGGTGTGAAAACACCCATCATGGCCCTGAATGGATATGCTAACTACTCCCCCACTCCCACTCCATATTGAATAGACTCACATGACTAACAGAAACTGTTAACAACTCCATATTGTATCACCTGACCAACTGAAACTGTATTTAAATATGTGTTGTCTCAGAGTAATTTTCATTGTAATTAAGCTCCTCCCTTCAGGCAGATATAAAGCAGTGTCCGCCAGCATCTGACCAGAACTGAGGAAGCAGCTTGGATGAGCTGCGAAACGTATTCAACCAAATAAACTATGTCCAGTTGACAAATTAAATTTTCTCCTTTTTTTGCCGATGATAATGTATGGAGATTAAAAACACAGTGAAACACTTCCTGTATTACCACATGACATCACCAGGTGGAACAGAGTGTTTTCAGTTTGAGAGAAGAACTCAGCCTAAATCTGCAGGGTTTGTGTGTTTAACATGTGTGAATGAAACAAAACACAACTCCAGGTCTGTTTGTGATGAGGAAACAACATTAGAACAAAGATCAGAAAATGGCATAATAAGGGTCCTCTAAATTGATAATCACTGTGGCAACTGTCTTCCTCATTCTGAAACTCATGGGCACAACTACATATCTGGGAAATAGGTTTGACCTATTACAAAACCACAGTTAATTTATTCTGCATGAATTAACTGTTAAAATTAAAACTTTAAAGGTGCACTATGTAACTTTTTGGTTGGGGGTCTGTCACCTTCTTGTTTCTATGGATATGTTATTGCTCTGCCTGGAATGTTGCACAGTATGACTTTAAACAGTTCTACCTCGCATTTATTCAATTACAGGTGGTTTTTATCTTAAAAAATACCTAGAAAAACAGGCATTCTGACTGTGAGCGGGGTCGCCTCTCCACAGATCTTTCCTGTAACTTGGTCTGGTTTGGTCTCCTTTAAGATAGAAACGTTTAATGCCATACTGTGAAACATTCCAAACAAAGCAATAACATCTACATGGAGAAAAGCATTTGACTGACGCTCCACCAGAAAAGTTACACAGTGCACCTTTAAATGACGTTCTCTCAGTTAAAATGTGGCGTATAGTGTTGTGTAATAGTCTTCTCATAACATTATTTCTCTCCCGTTGCCATGGGTTGAGTTTTAGCCCGTCTCCAGGGAAACGCAGGGGAACTCCAGTGTCACGGAGAAGGTCAGAGCGTCACGAGGCTCCACTGTAAAAAAAAAAAAAAAGAATTCAAAATTTTACTTTCGAGGAGAGAGAGAAAAATATGAAAATCTGTGAGGGCTGTTTAATGGTGGACAGGGACTGGTTTGGCGTCAGTACTTTCACTTTCTGTTGAACTATGCAAATCTAAGTAAATGAAAAAAGACACTAGACCAGGACTAAACCAGGACTAAACCAGGACAAAACCAGGACTTAACCAGGACTAAACCAGGACTTAACCAGGACACAACCAAGACTAAGACAAGACTAAACCAGGACTACAACAGGACTAAACCAGGACTAAACTAGGATTAGAACAGGACTAAACCAGGACCAAACTGGAATTAAACTAAACCAGGACTAGAACAAGACCAGACCAAGTTAAAATTGGGATCAAATCAGAACAAGTGACAGCAACCTAAAAAGCAGTTAAAGTTGCACTGTGTCACTTTTCTGGTGAGAGGTTTGTGGCTGCTTTTCTTATAGGGTCTTTGTCTTTGTGCCCTCTGCTGGCAGGATCATGCATTCTTTTGTATTGTGTCACTGTAGTTATTTAGTCTTCACACTTGCACAGATGAACTGGATCAGACTGGGACTAAACGTGGAACTAAACCAGGACTCGACCAGGACTCGAACAGGACCAGGCCAAGAGTGAATGTAGCCTGAAAAGAAATTAAAGCTACACCACGTAAGTTTGGGAGGTCTGCTGCCACCTGCTTATCTCCATGGCATGATGATGTTATTGCTTTGCCTAAAATGTCCCTCAGTAACTTATCAGTGTCCATGGAGACCAGCATGTGACGCCACCAGGCCAAGTTACAGGTCAGATCTGTGGAGTAAGAATGTCTGGGGTTTTTTTGAGAACTAAAACACACCTGTGATTGAATAAATGTAATATAGATACATTTAATATGAAACTTTTCAGGCAAAGCAAAAACATCACCATGGAGACAAGCAGGTGGAAGACCCCCTACTAGAAAAGTAACATAGTGCAGCTTTAACTTTAACCCTCTCTGTCCAGACTCCACGGAAAAGTGAAACCGCAATTGAAGCGTCTCTGTCTGAGTTTGGGGCTGGGACACAAACAGCTGGACGCCACAATGCACCATGGGAAACCCAACACGGCTCTAAATATAACTGGGATTTTCACACAGAGTTCGTGAGTGCCGCGCTAGTCACATGACAAGGGGAGATATATGTGCGGTCAGGACTGTCCCGGGGCAGAAGAGGGAGGAGGTGGGGTGAGAGAGGGTGAAAAGAGGGAAGAGTGAAGAGGGGGAGGGAGAAGAGGAGAAAAGGGGTGAGAAACGATGAAGAGAGAGGGTGAAAAGGGAGGAGGAGGAGAAAAAGTGTGAGGATAGTGTGTGAGGTGTCCTGTGATCTGACTCTGTTGGCGTTTCTTTGGTCTAATCAATCATCGGGTTAAAGTTACCAAACTTTTGGCCCAACTGAATATAATATATCTCAAAAGTGGTCAACATTATCACCCACCTTATAATGAATCAAATATTTTTACTAGAACTACCCTATATGAATTTTTACATTTCTACAACAATTTTGACTCATTTATATATATTATTCAGAGTTTTTATCTTAATGTGAAACCTTGTTTATACTGTAGTAATAGTAATAGCAGCAGTAGCAGTAGTAGTAGTAATAGTAGTAGTTCTAGTAACAGTAGCAGTAGTAGAAGTAACCGTAGTAGTAGTAGTAGCAATAGTAGTAATCATAGGCCTGCTGGGGAAGTATAGACACAAATCAAGCACACAAAAGCTAGACTAAACATTATATTTTTAAACTTTTCTCTTGTACAAAACCTGTTTCTATCACTTCATACTGAGAGGATCCAAACATAATTTTGTGAGTGGGTTTGATGTTTTGGTGCAGACAGCGTGAGTCAGCTGACCTCGGTGTGATTTGTCAAGTGACCAGACCAGACAAATGAGCGTGAAGATAGAGACCCTCTTTAGTGACGCAGTGAGAGACAAAAAACAAGTCTGTCTGGATCAAAAAGTATGACCAAAAACTGAAATTATTATCTATTTATATTTTGTCTTCAGTTATTATTCAAATTTTCATATTTTGTTTCATTGTTTTCATCATTAACTATTGCCTTTTAAGAGTTTTGCAGTTTTTGAGTTATGCAAATGATTGCCCTTATGGATTCATGTATTGTGTCTAGTCACTGCATTAAAACTGAGGAAAAACTGGAACTAAACTTGAACCAAACCAGAACTAAACCAGGATTAAACCAGGATCAAACCAAGTCTACATCAGGACTAAACTGGGCTGAAACCAGAACTTAACAATGAAAAAGTATAAATGAACTGTGAGTTAATATAAATAGTGTTTTTACATCTACTGCCCCCATTAAAGTTTTGAATTAGAAAAGCCAAAAATTGAACCAGAATAGATTTAACCAGGTATGGCTAAACAATGTCCGGACTTTGATAAAATTTCTAATTAATGTTTGCACTTGGAAACCAGGATTAAAGACTTGAAGGTGCACTGTGTAACTTGTCTGGTGGAGAATTTGTCACCTGCTTGTCTCCATAGAGATATGCCTAGAATGTTCCACAGTATGGCCATAAACTTAAGAATCTTCATGGAGACCTGCAAGCCAAATTACAGGTTAGATTTGTGGAGAGGCGACCCCACTCACATTAAAGATTCATGTTATTTAAGATATTTTTGAGCAATAACACCTGTAGCTGAATGCCATACTGTGGACAATTTAAACCAAAGAATTAACATCTCCATGGAGACAAACAGGTTGCGGACCCTCTCCTGAAAAGTTACACTGTCTACCTTTAACAAGGGCTGCTCTGGATTTAACCAGAACTAAACCAGCGTTAAACCAAGACTTAACTAGGACCACACTGGACTAAATCAGAACTAAACCAGGACTATATCTGAACTGGAACCTGCCACATATTAAATAGCTAAATAGGAACAGACCAGGATTAGAGGACTAGAGCAGGACTAAACCAGATCTAATCCATAACAAATCCCAGAAACAAATAAATACTGAATTAAAGATAATACCAGGACAGATACAGTGAGTTTGAGAACCTCTTGTTTATTACATGTAAAACTAAAAATAATATTTACATTTTAACATTGTTTAGAAAAAGTACATTGGATATTTGAAACGTTGTATTTACATTATATTACACAATTTTACAGTGAACAAAAATGGTCTCCCAAAATCATAGTCATATATTGCACTAAATATTTGTACAAAAAAAGAAAAAAACAAAACAAAGAGATGCTTTCAATAGAAAATGTGGTGACTATGGCTAAAATGAATATAGGACTTAACAGGTTTTGTCTTAGAGGTCCTATATTACACAAAATTGACTCTTGTTGTTACCTTATCACAAACATACTTGGAGTTGTGTTTTGTTTCATTCACATATTTGAGTAATCCTTTATTATTACATGTTTACATCTCTAAAGTTGAAAATACTTTTAGTTCAGGTGAGACTGCAGGGCTGAAATCATCCAGTGATTCTAATGAAGGTGTATGGAGTTTAAAAACACAGTGGAGCCTGTATTACCGCATGACATCACAAGGCGGAACACTGTGTTTTCAGTTTGAGAGAAGAATTCAGCCTAAATGTGCAGGGTTTGTGTGTTAAACGCGTGTGAAACAAAACACAACTCCAGGTATGTTTGTGACGACGACAAAACATAACACATATAAAAAAAAATAGTGTAATATGGACCCTCTAAATGAGCGAGAAAAGAGTAGTTATAAGTCAAACTAGTTGCATTCATTGTCTTCATATATTAGTGCAATCAATGGACAGTGAGTATTACAACAGGACCTATAGCTGGTGCTGTTTTTACCTTGTTCTTTAGTGTTTAATGACTTCTGGAAAGGTGCAATCTACTTTATTACCACTAGAGGCCACTAAATCTCCACCACACTCTCTATATGTCTTTCTGTATCTCCCTATATATTTGACCCAAACTCATTCATGTTATGCGAAAACTAAAATTCAGATGTAACTGAAAGAAATTTGGTGTATCAGTAGTGTGTTATGGACATTTGAAATTGTAAACCACAACCCAAAAGGCACAAAATCTCAAATAGATAATAGAGGTTGTGGGTTTGATCCTGGCTAGTTCCTTTGCACATTGCCATTGTACTCTTGGGCAAGGCACTGTCAAGAAGAGATACAAGAGAAAATGTGTCATGTGTGAAAATTGATTGCAAAATTGAATCCAACGTTAATTTGTTTGGACTATGGGGATTGCTGAATATTGTCCCCATACATGTGCAGTAAAAATCAGATAACTAGAACAATCAGATAACCCAATAATTATATCTGATTGTAATAAGTATTTACAATAAAAAAGTAATCTGATCATCAAAAATACCTAGGGACGTGTCAGTTAATTAATGGATTTTTAAAGTAACCGTATTTGGAACAATAAAATTTAAAATAGCTGTTCAATTTTTAACATATTCTCTTTCATTTTTGTATTTGTCACATTAGCTTGTGCTATTTTGTATAATTTTGCTTTAAGCCATGTTAAAATATTGTTACCTCCTCGAAAACATACTTGGAGTTGTGTTTTTTTTTTAATTCACACGTTTGAGTAATCCTTTATTATTAATCTGTCTACATCTCCAAAGATCAAAATGCTCTGTTCCACCTTGTGATGTCATGAACCAGTAGTTTTCAAGTTAACAGCTCCTTTTTATCTTTTGTTTAGTTTTGTTTAGACTGGAAGTTCCAGGGCTGAAAACATCGAAATGATTCGAGTGAAGGTGTATGAAGTTCAAAAGCACAGTAGAGCACTTCCTGTATTACCACATGACATCACAAGGTGGAACAGAGTGTTTTCCGTTTGAGAGAAGAAGCAGGATTTGTTAAACATGTGTGAATGAAAGAAAACACAACTCCAGGTCTGTTTGTCATGAGGAAACAACTTATCAGGAAAAAGTGCTAATAATATGAGTTGGGGGGTTTTTTCGTGTAAACACTGTTGTAGTATTAAGACCAGTTGACTCAAATAACAGCATGAAAACTGATTGTAAGAAACTCCATATTGTACAAAAATAACTGTACTTCATATATATAGAGAGAAATAGTCCTTTCTGTTCTAACGCCTGCTGGTTAGTGTGGAGGACATTTGAAAAGGTAATATTTTTCAGACTGGCCCACATGCGCTTAGACCCTGAGAGGTGGAAATCTCCAGGGACTCTTCTCGTCTGGATCCAAAAACATCAAAGTCTCTTCATTTTATCATTCAGCTCAAATTCACTCCAAAATATTTCAAGTTTTTTCCACAACTCTGCCTCCTCCACTCTCCCTGTGCACTGCTAAAAGGAAAGATAGCCACTATAGTTAAAATGTGAAGTTAAAATCGTGTGGAATAAACAAATTTGACCACTTTAATTTTAGTCTGATCAAGGACTAAAGCCAGATCTAAACCAGGTCTAGTCGGCTCCAGGACTTGCACAATCATCACATCAAAATTGGGACTAAATCTGGATCTAAATCTGGACTAGACCAGGCCTAAACCAGGACTAGAACAGGACCAAGCCAAGTCTACATTTGTCCTGGGCTAAAACTAGGACCTAAGATCTGATCCAGGACTAAACCAGGTCTCATCTGCTCCAGGTCTCTGTATTGGGGATCTCTGTATTGGGAGTCTCTGGTGCAGTTCAGTGGACCAGATCTAAAGCAGGACTATTCTGGTCCAGGACTTAAACCAGATTTAAACCAGGTACTGGGGGATCCACTGTACATGGGGGTCTCTGTATGGTTGTCTCTGGTGCAGTTCAGTGGAGACATGCCGCGGTCTGGCGTTGCAGGTGCAGTGGTTTCGCGGGGAGGGGGGGTTTGGAGCCGGTCGTGGGGGCGGGGCTTTCAGATGCAAACGCCTTTCGGAGCTCAGCCACACGACCTCTGCTAGATGGAGGATTCTCATTGGACGAAAGCTCTGGAAAAGACAGGAAATACAGATTAAGTTAGGCAAACTATATGTATGTTCATCATATCTGTACTTTACTTAAGTACATTTTATTTTTACTTAACTACATTTGAGATTATGTATATCTGTACTTTCTACTACACTACATTTTAGATCTGGACTAAAAAGTAAAAAGTACTTTTCTTTAAGGTACTTCAATAGTTTTACTGAAGTAGATTTTTTCATGTGAAACTTTTTAATCTTAAAAATCTTTAATCTTTAAAAGTTTGTCTAAGTCTAAGTCTAAAATTGCACTGGAATTGGAATTTGAACGGCACAATCACCAAAACTCAAAGGCTGCAATAATTTAAAGTGGCACTATGTAACTTTTCTGGTTGATGGTTCTGCCACTGCTTGTCTCCATGGAGAGTCTTCTGTTTTTACAATTATATGTATTTATATTGCTAAAATCTGACCTGTAAGTGCTGTAGATTTAACACCATAGTTTTCTACGGTTGTATTTGAGTCTTTATGATCCTCACTGAATGTCGCTCACCTTTACCCCCGGTCCCCTCCTCTCTGTGGGTGGTCCCGTGGGGGTGGAGCCATGGGTGGGGCTTGTAGAGGGGAGGAGCCCAGTCTGTGAGGGCATCTGACGCACTGCCAGAGTCACTGTCACTGCTGTCTGTGTCCTTCAGATCCATGTCCTCCTCCGAAGACGCCAGAGGGGACGAGGGGGGGTCCTGGAGGGGAGGAATATGTTTATTATTTTATTATTATTACAATTTGAACTTTGAGCTTAGATCTGGTTTAAGTCCTGATTCACAATAGTCCTTGATTAGATCTGGTTTAGTCCCCGATTAGTCTAGACCTGGTTTAGTCCTGGATCAAACTAGTCCTTGTTTAGATCTGGTTTAGTCCCAGATTAGGCTAGACCTGGTTTAGACCTAGTTTTTTCCAGATGAGCATATTCCTGGTTTAGACCTGGTTTAGTTCCAGATCAGCAGAGTCCTGGTTTAGGCCTGGTTTAGTTCCGGATCAGCATAGTCCTGGTTTAAACCTGGTTTAGTTCCGGATCAGCAGAGTCCTGGTTTAGGCCTGGTTTAGTTCCGGATCAGCATAGTCCTGGTTTAGACCTGGTTTAGTTCCGGATCAGCATAGTCCTGGTTTAGACCTGGTTTAGTTCCAGATCAGCAGAATCCTGGTTTAGACCTGGTTTAGTTCCGGATCAGCATAGTCCTGGTTTAGACCTGGTTTAGTTCCGGATCAGCAGAATCCTGGTTTAGACCTGGTTTAGTTCCGGATCAGCATAGTCCTGGTTTAGACCTGGTTTAGTTCCGGATCAGCATAGTCCTGGTTTAAACCTGGTTTAATCCTGATTCAGAATAGTTCTAGTTTAGACCTGGTTTAGTTCCGGATCAGCATAGTCCTGGTTTAGACCTGGTTTAGTTCCAGATCAGCATAGTCCTGGTTTAAACCTGGTTTAATCCTGATTCAGAATAGTTCTAGTTTAGATCTGGTTTAGTCCCAGATCTGTCTAGACCTGGTTTAGATCTGGTTTAAGTTCTGGTTCAGACTAGTCCTGGTTTAGATCTGGTTTAGTCCTGGATCAGACTCAGCTACAATCTGAGTAGAGGCAAAAACTGTAAAATGTCCCTCAGCATCACACATCATTTAAAACGACACAAAATTAACTCTTGTGAGCTTTAATTCATGTTATAACGTTGTTTCCTCCTCAAAAACATATCTGGAGTTGTGTTTTATTTCATTCACACGTATTCGAGTAACTCCTTATTATTAGTTTGTCTAAATCTCCAAAGTTTAAAATGCTCTGTTGTAGTTTTCAAGTTAACATCTACCTTTTGTTCAGCAGAGATTGGCAATTCCAGTTCTGAAATCATCCAAATGGTTTAAGTGAAGGTGTATGGCATTTAAAAACATAGTGGAGCACTTCCTGTATCACAACATGACATCACAAGGTGGAACAGAGTATTTTCCATTTGAGACAAGAACTCAGCCTCTGTGTGTGTGTCAGGATTTATGTGTTAAACATGTGTGAATGAAACAAAACACAACTTCAGGTCTGTTTGTGCTGAGGAAACAACATTAGAACAGATCAGAAAATAGCGTAACACAGCTTCTTTGATACACTGACAGTCTGTGCATATTTGTGTGATTTTTGCTCTAATAGTCTTTCTAATAGACCGTGTGACTGTTGGCGGGGACACTCACATCTGTAGTGTGCGTGTTTTCCTCCTGTTTAAAGTCCAGCTCCTCGTTTCCTGGACTCTGTGTCTGGATGCCATTCAGATTATCACCCTGCAGCCTGCAAACAAAGAGCCCATTTAAAACAACACAAACCAGAGACCTCACCAATCTCTAATCTATACACTTTATTCACTATCGAATTAGAAGCAATATGTATTTGAATGTACGCTGTAAGGTTTAAGTCATGTTATAGTGTTTTCTGTTGAGCTCCTAAATATGCAGGATTTGTGTGTTTAAACATATTTGTATGAAACAAAACACAACTCCAGGTATGTTTTTGATGAAGAAATACCATTATAACATAGATCAGGAAAAAGTGTACCCTTTAATATTGCAACTTCCCTCATGAAAACTCTACCTGTGAATAAGTGCTACTACTTTTGTCATTTAACAAAACAAGTCCCATATAATCCAATGAGGGCCTGGAGACACAAGCAGTTACTCAGTTATCTGGACCATCAGACTAATAAAATAACTGCCTCAGGGTTACTTAAAGAGGAGATGACTGTCACCAGTCACCGCAGTCCAATCAGGAGGAGGCCTTAAGTATAATCAGTTAAAGTCAATTAACCTTTGTGTAATTATGTTAAACTGAGAAGAAGAGATAGCGGGTGACAACATTGCTGAATTACTGAATTATCAAAATTTGGGGTGGGGGATATTGACAAAAATACATATCGCTTTTTTAATTATCCCAATGATAATATTCAGTCTATGTTAGCAATCCAATAAAAAAGTTTATTTGTATTACTATATTTCAATATTTTATTTGTACTTAATGTTCATATACATTTATATAATTATGCCTTATTTGACACCGGTCTCTTGCTATCTTTGTCACTTACTTAGAATTTATTATTACAATTTATACTTTTTCTTTGATATTATATTATATTGTGATGTGTGAGCTACTGTGTCCCAATAATTTCCCTTGTGGATCAATAAAGTCTAAGTCTAAGGCACAAAAGTGAACGAACAATAAAACAATCTTTTTTTTTTTTTATGTTAAGAGATGTTAAGATAATGAAAAAACAGAAATATTTCACACTTGATTATAGTTAAAACGTCCATTTCTATCTACTGTCTGTGCATTTAAAAACAAACAGTGAAGCAGAGTAGCAATACTGCACTCGGCTGCCCCCTGGTGACAAGTCAAGCTGTGTCTGAGCTGTGCCATTGGAGGAATTAAAAGATCGAAAATTCAGACTTTTTGTTGTTCAGTATACAGTGTTTTCCTAGAGGTGATCCAGATATAGAAGGATAATGAAATGTAAAAGAAGATCGTGCTTGTATCTGAAATATATAATTATAATGTACGACACCTGTGGATCATAACGTTATAATTTGGACATTTTATTTTGACTTGTACATACACATTTTATTTTTATTTTTATAATTATGTCTCATTTGACACCTTTTTTTTGCTTTACCATCTATTTTTATTACTCGCTGTTATTATATTATATTGTAATGTTTGAGCTACTGTATCCAAATAATTTCCCTTGTGGATCAATAAAGTTTCTCTAAGTCCAAGTCTATTTTAAAGGTGCATTGTGCAACTTTTCTGGTGGAGGGTACGCTACCTGCTTTTTACCATGGAGATGTTATTGCTTTGCCTGGAATGTTCCATGGTATGACTTTAAACATATACAGTATCTATACTTTACTCATTACGGATGTTTCAATAGCTCAGAAATAGTAGTAGTATAGTAGTAATAGTAGTAGTAGTGGTAGTAATAGCAATAATAGTAGAAATTGTTGTCGTAGTAGTGGTAGTTGTAGTTGTAGTAGTAGTAGTTGTACTAATAGTAGTACTTCTAGTTGTAATATAGTAGTAATAGTAGTAACAGTAGTTGTAATATTTTTCATGTTTATTTATCATGTTTATTTACTTATTTTTACCTATTATTGATGTTTTGCAGTAGTTTGCAGCCTCTGAACTCGTCCGTCTCTCCGATCACGATCACACTCACGTCTCCGTCTCGTCCCAGGAGCCAGCTCACCTGTTTGGACTTCACTGAAAAACACAGAAAAAAAAACAACATGTGACGTGTTTTTTAACCAGACGTTATTGTGCACGAGGCAGCTGAGTCATAGGGCGCAGTACTTGTGTCTGTCCACTAGATGTCACTGTTAAACAAGAAAGAGGCAAAGCTTTTGGACATAACCTCATCATTCAACCAGATTAAAACTGGGACCTGGGACCATGACTTGTGTGCAGAAAAAATCCGTTACAATAACTTTAAAGGTGCATTGTGTAGCTTTGATGGAGGGTCTGTCAAAGGCTTTTCTCCATGGAGATGTTATTGCTTTGTCTGGAAAGTTTCACCGTATGGCATTAAACCAGACCAAGTTACAGGTCACATCTGTGGAGTGGCAAACAATCAGAATTTTATATTCTTGATATATTTGAGCAATAAAACCACCTGTAACTGAATAAATGTAAGGTAGAGCTGTTTAAAGTCATACTGTACAACATTCTTAGTTAAGTCTTGGTTTAGTCCTGGTCTTTTCTTTCTTTAGCTCTTATTTAGCCCTAGGATTAGTCTTGGAATTGTGTTGGTTTAATTTCAGGCTTATTTCTCGTTTAATGTCCCTTTTTATGTGGTCTATGTGCAAGTGTGAATGCAACTCTAGTCCTGGTCTAGTCCTGGTTTAGTCCTGTCCTAGTCCTGGCTTAGTCTAGGTTTTAGCCCTGGTTTAGTCATGATAGTCCTGGTTTATTTCTAGTCTAGTCCTGGTCTAGTCTTTGATCTAATGGTCTTGGTTTAGCCCTAGTGTAGTCCAGCTTTTGTCCTGATTTTAGCCCTGGTTTTGTCCTGTCTTGTCCTTGTCCTGGTCTAGTCCTGGTTGAGTCCTGGTCTAGTCCTGGTCTAGTCCTGGTTTAGTGACTCTTACACAGTAGTAGAGTATGACTATGACAAAGATCTGTATTGAGCCTCACCTTTGTTTTCTGTCTAAATGATGTTACAGCCTGATACTGGGTAAAGATCACAGTATTACAGTATAATAAATCCTTATGAATCTGATTAAGTATTAGGAAACCAGTCCCATTGTTTTTTGTTGATTTTTGGGTGTAATTTCCTCATTGGTCAGCTCTTTCCTCACTGCTAGGATTATTGGTTAAATAATGCTTAATAAGTAGACTATATATTAAAGAATTACTTAAAGGGCCCATATTACGCTATTTTCTAATCAGTTCTAATGTTGTTTCCTCATCACAAACAAACCTGGAGTTGTGTTTTGTTTCACCTTGACTAGAATTGTTTGGATCATTTCAGCCCTGAAATTGCCCATCTCTACTGAACTAGAGGTAAATGGAACTGTTAACTTAAAAACTACCCCTTCATGACATCACAAGGTGGAACAGAGCATTTTGTGGTTTGGAGATGTAGACAGACTAATAAAGGATTACTGAAACGTGTGAATGAAACAAAAAACAACTCCAGGTTTGTTTTTGAGGAGGTAACAACATTATAACACGGCTTAAAGTTCACAAGAGTCAATTTTGCATCATATAGAACCTTTAAAGGTGCACTGTGTAACTTTTCTGGTGCCCCACTGCTCTAAAAAGATTAACCCAGTGGCATTAAAGGGTCAAATGCAAAAGACACCATAATCTATGGGGGCAATAAAGTGTATCTAACCTAAAGCCTTTACTTTAACACATGGAGGCACTTGGGTTTAGTTACAGACTTTTCCACCTGAGATTTGTAATTGAACCTGAGTTTAACACCTTCTAGAGTTACCATTGTACATGTCAGATCACCTTATGTGTACTACTATTACTCCTGCTACTACCACTACTGCTACTACTACTGCTACTACTACTACTAGTCCCGGTTGATTTAGTTTTGTTCTGGTTTAGTCTGATCCTGGTTTAGTCTTTGTCTAACCCCGATTTAGTCATGATCTAGTCATTGTTTAGTCCTGGGTTGTGGCAAACCGTGTGACTGTTACCACCAGGCTGGTTTGGTCCTGGTTTAGTCCTGATTCAGTCCTTGTGTAGTCCTATGTTGTGGTTTACTCTAATTTATTCCTTATTTTCTGTTTTAGTCCCCTTAGTCTTGCTCTGGTTTAGGCCTAGTTTAGTCCTGGTTTAATCTCTTTTTTAGTCTTTGGGTTGGCCTGGTCTAGTCCTTCTTTAGTCCTGGTCTAGACCTTCTTTAGTCCTGGTTCTGTCCTGGTTTAGTCTTGGTATAGTCTTTTTTAGTCTTGGGGTTGTCCTGGTCTAGTCCTTCTTTAGTCCTGGCTTAGACCTTCCTGGTTCTGTCCTGGTTTAGTCCTGGTATAGTCTTTTTTAGTCTTGGGGTTGTCCTGGTCTAGTCCTTCTTTAGTCCTGGCCTAGACCTTCTTTAGTCCTGGCTCTGTCCTGGTTTAGTCCTGGTCTAGTCTTTCTTTAGTTCTGGTTTTGTCCTGGTTTAGCCCTGATCTAGTCTTTTTTTAGTCAAGGTGTTGTCCTGGTCTAGTCCTTCTTTAGTCCAGGTCTAGTCTTTTTTAGTCTTGGGGTTGTCCTGGTCTAGTCCTGGTCTAGTCTTTCTCTAGTTCTTCTTTAATCCCTCTTTAATCCTGGTCTAGTCCTTTTCTAGTTCATCTTTAGCCCTGGTCTAGTCTTGTTTAGTCTTGGTATTCGCCTGGTCTAGTCCTTCTCTAGTCCTTCTCTAGGCCTTCTTTAGTCCTGCTTTAGTCCTGGTTTAGTCCAGGATTAGTCCTCTTGTGGCTAATATTACACCTGTGCAGCACATAGATTGAGTTACGTTTTGTTTACCCAATCAGTGCAGTGTTATTGATGCCCAAAGCTTATGTTACACTCAATACAATGGACCCATGGATCTGGGAGTGTTCAAATACACACAAGTATTATTAACCAAACTTAATGCTAAAAACATGAGACGACTGAACCAGCAGGAGCAACAATAAAAACAGGATCTGTTCTGTGATGAGAACAAAGGGGTGGTTTTAAAGTCCATGGTCAATAATAAACATTAAACAGCAGGTATGACACTGTGTGGGTCTAATTTAGTCTAGTCTAATCTTAGTACTTAAGAGATTTTAGTATAGTTTGGCTTTGTTTTTTTTAGTAGAAAAGGCCCTGTTTAGCCCTTGATTTGACCCAGGTTAGTCCTAGTTGAGCCTTACACCAGACCTGGTTTTGGCAAAAAAAGGAGAAAATTTAATTTGTCAACTGGACATAGTTTATTTGGTTGAATACGTTTCGCAGCTCATCCAAGCTGCTTCCTCAGTTCTGGTCAGATGCTGGCGGACACTGCTTTATATCTGCCTGAAGGGAGGAGCTAATTACAATGAAAATTACTCTGAGACAGCACATATTTAAATACAGTTTCAGTTGATCAGGTGATACAATATGGAGTTGTTAACAGTTTCTGTTAGTCATGTGAGTCTATTCAATATGGAGTGGGAGTGGGAGTGGGGGAGTAGTTAGCATATCCATTCAGGGCCATGATGGGTGTTTTCACACCTCTGGACCTGACCTGGCTAGTCCCATTGTTTTCCCAGTTTGTTTTGATTTAGGTTTGAGGATAGAGTTATAGATGGGAAAAAATCAAAATCAAAACAAACAAACAAAAAAATCAAAATCAAAACAAACTGGGAAAACAATGGGACTAGCCAGGTCAGGTCCAGAGGTGTGAAAACACCCATCATGGCCCTGAATGGATATGCTAACTACTCCCCCACTCCCACTCCATATTGAATAGACTCACATGACTAACAGAAACTGTTAACAACTCCATATTGTATCACCTGATCAACTGAAACTGTATTTAAATATGTGCTGTCTCAGAGTAATTTTCATTGTAATTAAGCTCCTCCCTTCAGGCAGATATAAAGCAGTGTCCGCCAGCATCTGACCAGAACTGAGGAAGCAGCTTGGATGAGCTGCGAAACGTATTCAACCAAATAAACTATGTCCAGTTGACAAATTAAATTTTCTCCTTTTTTTGCCATGGATTCTACCTGGACGACTGAGGGATTTTACATACAGACCTGGTTTTGTTCTTGATTGTGTCTTTGTCTGATTGGGTCTAGTTTTAGATCATTTACTTTATTTAAGTCCTGGTTTAGTCCTGGTCTAGTAATGGTTGCATCCTGATTGAGTTCTGGTTCAGTCCTGGTTTAGTTCTGGTTTAGTCCTGGTGCAGTCTTTGTTTAGACCTGGTTCAGTCCTGGTTTAATCCTGTTTCAGTCCTGGTTTAGTCCTGGTTTAGTCATGACTGAGTCCTGGTTCAGTCTTTCTTTAGTCCTGGTTCAGTCCTGGTTCAGTCCTGGTTTAGGCCTGGTGTAGTCATGATTGAGTCCTAGTTCAGTCGCGGTTTAGTCCTGGTGTAGTCATAATTGAGTCTTGGTTGAGTCCTTGTTCAGTCTTTGTTTAGTCCTGGTTTGGTCCTGGTTCAGTCCTGGTTTAGTCCTGGAGTAGTCCTGATTTAGTCATTGTTTAATCCTTGTCTTGCCTTGGTCTAGTTCTGGTCTAGCCCTTGGTTTAATCCGTGGTTTGATCTAGAGCAGTAGACCTAGTTTAGCCCTGGTTAAATCCTGGTTTACTCCTTGACCTAGTAGTCCTTGGTCCAGTCCTAGTTTAGTCCTGGTTTCGTCCTGAATTAGTCCTGGTTCAGTCCTGGTTTTGTCTTGGTCTAGTTCAGGTTCAGTCCTTGGTTTGGCCCTTGTTTAGTCTTGGTTTACTTCCTTGGTTTGATCTAGTTTAGAAGACCTGATTAAACCCTGGCTAAATCCTGGTTTAGTCCTGATTCAATCTATAATTAGTTCCAATACCAAAACATGAGCTAAACCCCATTGTTCAGAGTGGAGTTTTTAATTATGATGTTGCCTGCCTTAAATATATGTTCTATTAATAGTATTTAATCACATTTAATTCCATCAAGTCTAATTGTAGTTTTATACTTATTGTGTATAGCTTGAAAGGAGACATTGCACTTCTAAACTGTGTTCTCTCATCAAAAACATGTCTTGAGTTGTATTTAAATTAAGTAATCTAGCAACAGCTTTAGTCAAATTATTAGCAGCATCAGAACCAGAAAACTTGTACTAAAAGGGGTCATGTTTTGTCACTTAAAACTATTCTGCGCTAACTTTGTTCTTCAGTTTTATTTTGTTCATCTGTGATACACGCAGGATTCAACACCGTCACACAGTCATTTTGTACAAATGAAAAATATCGGAGGTCCCAACATCAGTTCCCACTGGGCACCACAGTTTTCTAATACAAAAGTCAGTGGATTTGTTTCTTTTATTAAGTAGTTTTAGGTAGTTTGAGTTTCATAGATTAGAACTATACAGCAGACACAAGCACAGTCTTCTTTAAAGGTGCATTGTGCAACTTTTCTGGTGGAGGGTCTGTCAAATGCTTTTCTCCATGGAAATGTTATTGCTTTGTCTGGAATGGCATTACACCTTTTTATCATCATGGAGACCAAACCAGACCAAGTTACAGGTCAGATCTGTGGAGAGGCGACCCTGCTCACAGTCAGAATGGCTGTTTTTCTAGATATTTTTGAGCTCTAAAACCACCTGTAATTGAATAAATGTAAAGTAGATCTGTTTAATGTCATACTGTGGAACATTCCAGGCAAAGCAGTGATATATCCATAGAAACAAGCAGGTGACGGACTCCCAACCAAAAAGTGACCTTACCTAACCTTAAGCACCTGAAGGTATGGTATGTTAAAAATGTTCTTTCCGCTCCATTTGTTACACAACAATGGCATGATAATTATGCAAGTCGGCTCTCTGTACGAGTAGTTCCCAGTACATTCCTGGAGTTTTTATCGTTCTAAAAATAGTCCTCATTCTTTTCCTCGTTTCTTAAAATGTAACTGCAGATGCATATTTCCCATAAGGCTTTGCTGCAGATATTTTTGCTATTTTAGCCATGGGCTTTCTCCCTTTCTGTGTGAACCAGTCCAACCAGAGTCCTCACCTGTTTCATCCCAAAGACTGAAGACATTTGAGATCACTAAAGGATATAGTTAGTACAGTGTGTTCTATTTAAAGAAATGAATAATATTTCTTCTTTTTGTAATGATCATTAAGGGTCTGGCAGGATTAAAAAGGTACATTAACGATTTCGCACATACCACATTAAAATTAAGACTAAACTGAGAACCAGGACTAAACCTACTTGTGATTTAGTACAGGTTTTGCATAAAAGGGCCTATATTACAGTTATTTTCTTATCTATGTTATAATGTTGTGTTTTGTTTAACACACAAACCCTGCATATTTAGGCTGAGTTCTTCTCTCAAACAGAAAACCTTGTGATGATTCCACCTTGTGATGTCATGTGGTAATACAGGAAGTATTTGAAGGATGTAGACAGACTAATAATAAAGGATTACTTGAACATGTGTGAATGAAACAAAATACAAATCAGGATATGTTTTTGAAGAAGTAACAACATTATCACACGGGTTAAAGCTCACAGGAGTCATTTTGTGTGATATAGAACCTTTGAATTACTAAACTGTTCAAACTTTGATAGTGTCCTCAATTAAAGGGCATTGTTTTTGAAAGAAATCTCCAAACTTATGATCCACAAATGTTGAACCGTATCATTATTGTTTGAGATGGGTCCTCGTACTTGCCATATTAATCTTACGGTTTAAAGTCCACAATCACGTCTGTGGGGTTGGACAATAGCTCCATTGTCTGACGCTATTATCAAAATATAATTTCACTTTTGTTTATTAATGCCAACAGATAAGGCATTGAACTTTGTGTCAGGTTTTGTTTCATGTGGATAGGCTCAGTAATTACAGAGATATTAACCATAAACTAGGTCATTAAATCTGCAATCTGACAGTTTAAGTATGTAATAATATGTAACAAAACATAACTGATTCCATGGAAATAGAAAGTCAAAACCATAATTCGGAACATTCAAGTATATGTATATATATAGTTTTTATGTCATACTGTGGAAGATTAGAGCTTAACGAAATAGGAAATAGGAGTTAAGTTTTGTGGAGATGCAAGCCCCGTTACAGTGAAGACACATGTTTTTCTAATACTACTAAACTAAAAACGACCAAAATGAGGAAGCAGGCTTTTATTTGAGTCTTTTAGTATTTTTTTGGCCAAAAAGTTACATACTGTGACTTTAAACAGCAAATTCTACCACAGAGTTCTGACCTGTCCTCCAGCTCTACTTTAAACCATAGGGATGTTGTGACGTGACGTGAACACAACCCGCTGATACTTTGTAGTGAAATCACACTAGAGGTGTTCTATATATGTATCTCTATGGTTGAGTGGTCAGCAGTTACCATGGTGACACAATGTACACATTACCAAATACTGCCAAAAAGTTTAAGATAGTCTCAAAAACTGAAAAAAAAAAAATACAAAATGGATTTAAACAACACATTTTCACGAGCCTGTGATCAATCTGAGCGTTCATGGTCCTGTTTAGATGTTTGATTTTCCACAAAAAGGTGAGAGGGACTAACTGAAAAACTGTAGTTCCAACCAGGTCAGCTTTTTCTAGTCAAATTGTTTTAAAACAGCTCTGATTAAAGCGTAATTTCAGTAACAGATCTTCCGACAGAGCAGTGCCCACAGTTAGCATCACACCCCTGAGGAATGTTGATCTTACCTGTCTTGTTGGCTCTGTTGCAGTAGTCCAGGCCTCTGCTCCTCTCCTCCTCCTCTCTCACTCTCCACCTCCGCACTTGCTCCTCTCTCATCTTCACAAACAGGACCCTCTTCTGCTCCTCGCTCAGGGCCTCCAGGACATCGGGGTCCACCCACATGTCCTCCAGGATCTTAGCCAGCATCCTGCGTCTGTCTGCGGGCACCAGCGGAGAAGGGACTGGTCTCCTGTGGGTCTCTTATGAGGTGGGGTTGGGGAAAGGCTTTATGATCTAATACAAAGACACATATATGTCTTTTATTCAGTAAAGAGCTCCACAAATTTACTTACTTAAACGTTATGAGTAAAATCAAGAGTACAAAGCAGTAGTAATAGTAGATTGTGATCCAAATATTTAGTAAATGGTTTGAATATTCCACAGTATGGCTTTAAACTAATGCAGCTTGATTAAAAATAAACTGAAAAACAACTCTAACAACCCTGTTTACTGCTGCACTGTGTAATGTTTCAGGATGAAGGTCTGCCACCTGCTTGTCTCCATGGAGATGATATTGCTTTGTATAGAATGTTTCACAGTATAGCATTAAACACATTTATTTCCATGTAGACAAGCAGGTGACGAGCAAAGTTACAAGTCAGATCTGTGCAGAAGCAACACCGCTCACAGTAAGAATGCATGTTTTTCTAGCACCTTAATGAACTACACTACACAGATATGTTTAATGCCATACTGTGGAACACTGGGGCTAAGCAATAACATCTCCATGGAGACAAGCCGGTGTGTATTTGTCCATGTGCAAAGCAGACAGGTTCCATGTTGTAATCTTAGCTCTCACAGGGCGCCACGGTAACAACTGTTCACCATTGTAGAGCAACGTAACTTGACTTATTCATGTCACCCACCGATCTCTTTTGTCTGGTGCAGAGTGGACCTCCCGGTTTGTTTTGGACGTGTCTATGGCACCTGATTCCCCTCGACAGCTGGAGGCGCTGGGCTTCTGTCGTCTGCTTTTCCTGTTTCGTCCTGAGAGGAAAACAAAAGAGGTACAGATCATTATCAACTGCATTGTCCGGGCTACATTCAATTTAAAGCACAATACAACAGACCACAGACCAGACCCTGCTTCAGTGGAAGTTACTTCATCGCAATAGAAATTTGAATAGACGCAATTAGCAAATCGCAAAGGCTTTTTGAAGTATCATAATTCCCCCACAAACAATATATCTTGTCTTATTCTGTGTAAAAACTGCTAACCATGTAGCTTAGATCTGTACAAACCATAGACTGTAGAAGAAGAAGAAGAAGAAGTGGACTAAGGGACTGTGACGTCACCCATAATGCTCCAGTCAAATGTGAAATAGTGAAATAAAAACAGCAGGATCATGTAGGGCGGGTTAATATGAACATTTTAAGACCAAAATAACAAGGCTCACAAGGAGAGACTGACTTTAAATTTTTCAGTGTATTTCTGAGGAGGTAAAAACATTCTAAATCTTACAAGAGTGTATATATATATATATATGCCTAATACAGGACCTTTAAAATGAGATCTTTGAACAGAATCCTATTATTAAAACATAAATAAAAAAACTAATCACAATTGTAATCCTCACACATCATTCAGTCCTATAGTGGTAATTTTATTCGATTTATAATGAGGTGGTATAGAAAGGCTGAGCAGAATGGTGCTCTGTTAACATGCACTCAGTCAATTATATTAATGAAAGGCTGTATTATGTAACCTATACTCACTGGGACGTCCCGTAACAGGGAGGACAAGAATCCACTCTGAAACAGTGTGTGCAGAGTTCACTGACATATAGAAAATATTGAACATATACAAAGGTGGAGATAAGTCATTGTATGGTTGTTGCATTTAAGGAAACTATAATTGAAATAAAGCAAGGCATACAGAATCAATACAACTTCAAAAAAAACTACTTCTAATTTTAGTTCAGTAGAATTAAAAAAATAAAAATAAAAAATTAATCAACTTATTTAAAGGTCATATATTACGCAAAACTGACTCTTGTGAGCTTTAAGTCATGTTATAATACTGTTACCTCATCAAAAACAGACCTGGAGTTGTGTTTTGTTTCATTCACACATGTTTGAGTAACACTTTATTATCAGTCTGTCTACATCTCCAAAGCTCAAAATGCTCTGTCCCACCTTGTGATGTCATGTAGTGGTAGTTTTCAAGTTTACAGCTCCTTTTACCTTTAGTTCAGATCAGCAATTCCAGAGCTGAAATAATCCAAATGATTCTAGTGAAGGTGTATGGAGTATTAAAAAAACAGTGGAGCACTTCCTGTATTACCACATGACATCACAAGGTGGAACAGAGTGTTTTCAGTTTGAGAGATGAACTCAGCCTAAATATGCAGGGTTTGTGTGTTAAACATGAAACAAAACACAACTCCAGATATGTATTTAAACTCTGCATATTTGATGTACAGTCCCTGACAAAAGTCTTGTCGCTTATCCATTTTGTAGAAACAAAAGCTTATAACCTGACTTTAAATTAATCGATTGGTTTTAGAAATGTCTCATATGAAAGCTAAAACCCTCCCAAATTATGCTCAATATACTAAAATAAATTTGCTTCACTGAAGAAAGATTGATCATTTAATGAACACAGAAAGGTCAGATTTTGGCAAGACAAAAGTCTTGTCGCCTACAGAAAATTGAACAAATAATTTACTTCAAATACAAAAATATGTTGCATAACGTCAGTGAATTAAGTAGTGGTGCTGTGAGATCCATATTTAATATCTTGTATGACTTCCATGAGCTTGAAGGACTGCATCCATGCGGTTCGACAATGATTCATACAATTTGTTGATGAAGTCATCAGGAATAGCAAAGAAAGCAGTCTTACATGCCTCCCAGAGTTCATCAAGATTCTTTGGTTTTGCCTTCCATGCTTCCTCTTTCATTCTACCCCAGACATGCTCAGTGATGTTCATGTCTGGTGACTGGGCTGGCCAGTCCTGGAGCACCTTGATCTTCTTCGCCTTGAGGAACTTTGATGTAGAGATAGAAGTATGCGATGGAGCACCATCCTGCTGCAAAATTTGACCCCTTTTATGGTTGGGAATGTAAGAGGTAGCTAATACTTCTTGATATTTTAGGCTATTGATATTGCCTTCCACCCTGCAAATGTCTCGCACACCCCCATACTGGATGTAACCCCAGACCATGATTTTTCCGCCACCAAACTTAACTGTTTTCTGGGTGAATCTTGGATCCATGCGGGCTCCAGTAGGTCTCCTGCAATATTTATGGCGGCTGTGATGTAATTCAACCGAGGATTCATCTGAGAAATCCACCTTCTGCCACTTTTCCAGTGTCCATCCTTTTAGCAGGCGGTGGGCCTTGGCAAATGCCACACGGTTTTTTGATTGCCTTTTGTTTAGTGCTGGTTTCTGTGCACTGATTCGACCATGGAGGCCATTTCGAGACAGAATTCTACAAACTGTTCTGGTTGACACAGGGACTTGAGGTGACCAGGCCTGGTGGAGCTCTGCTGCAGTGGAAAAGGGGCTGGCCTTGGATTATCGAATCAACAAACGGTCCTCCCGAGCAGTTGTCTTGCGGGGTCTGCCGGACCTGGGCTTGTCAAAAACATCTCCAGTCTTTTCAGATCTTTTTCTTATTCTTTGTACTTGACGCTGAGACACATTGAAGGTGTCAGCCACCTCAGCAGTGGATCTGGTCTTCAGCCTCTTGATAATTAACGCTTTGGTCTCAGGGTGGATCTTAGGCATGTTGTCAGAGGTCAAGTTGCAGTTGATGTGAAGGTCTGGTGTGCTGGGGTTCTTTTTATACACACCCACTAATTGATTGATCAGTAACTGATCACAGGTGAGGCTGTAATCTAGGATTGGGTGCATCATATGACAAGGCGACAAGACTTTTGTCTTGCCAAAATCTGACCTTTCTGTGTTCATTAAATGATCAATCTTTCTTCAGTGAAGCAAATTTATTTTAGTATATTGAGCATAATTTGGGAGGGTTTTAGCTTTCATATGAGACATTTCTAAAACCAATCGATTAATTTAAAGTCAGGTTATAAGCTTTTGTTTCTACAAAATGGATAAGCGACAAGACTTTTGTCAGGGACTGTATTTATGGGTTTCAGAATGATAACAAATTAAGACTGTTGCCATGGTAATTCACAATTTAAAAGTAAATAATATCATATCTTTTGAACGGGAATAAGTCCTCAAAATGTTGCCTATAACAGGAAGCTGAAATCCATATATAAATTTAAAGAACATAAAACTCAGCCTCTGTTAAAACGTTTCTATATACATCAGAGAAAATATTAATAAAATAAATGAATTAAACGAAAACAAATCTGTCAGCTTCTTTATTCTCCAAGCTGTTCTTGTTTTGCAGGTTCTCTTTTGTACATTTAAGGGCGGAGACTTACTGACCACAGATATCTTCAAGTAACAGACACCAGGTTTATCCACACATCTACTGCTATCACAATACTACTAGAACTACTACTGCTATACTTGTAATATGAACATGTATGCATAGAAGTATTTATAAAAGTACAATGCAGATACTGTGACTGTAACTACAAAGTTTACTACTACTGGAAATAAGACTAATACTGCATTTATAAGCTGATTTTAATGAACAAACACTATATTTCATCTTCTGATTTTCTATTTCATTCATTTCCATCCATTTCATTTTTTGATTTTCATGTCTACAGAAAAACTACTACAACTACTGCTACTACTACAACTACTACTACTACCACTACTACTACTACTACTACTGCAGTCTCCAAGCAATCACAACTATAGATGTACCTACAAAACACGCATAGAACTACATCAGTACTATTACTCTGCAAGTACTCTTTAACTACAATTACAAACGCTAGTATTAATATCACAACCACACAATTCCTAAAAAAAATAATCATAAAAAAATAATCATAAATCTACTAGTACTGCTACTACTACTACTGCTGCTGCTACTACTACTACTACTACTACTACTATTACTACTACTGCTACTGCTACCTTTAACAGTATCTCTTTCATTTAGTACTACTATTCTAATCATCAATCCAGGCACTACAAATACTCCTACTACTGCAACTTCATAAAACCAATCATGTAATACTTAAAAACAAAGGTAAAGCTACTTAAACTACTACTACTACTACTACTACTACTACTACTACTACTACTACTACTAGTTACTGATGCTTGCCTCTTTCATTTAGTACTACTATTCTAAACATCCAATACTGCTACTACTACAACTTTATAAAACCAACAATCACACAATACATAAAAGCAAAGGTAAAACTACTTAAACTACTACTATTACTACAACTACTAATACTACTAATACTACTAGTTACTGATGCTTGTCTCATTTAGTACTACTATTCTAAACATCCAAAACTGCTACAACTACAACTTTATAAAACCAACAATCACGAATCACGAACAAACTACTTAAACTCTACTTAAACATCTACTGCTACTATTAATACTAGTATTACTATTACTAATACTACTAATACTACTATTATTACAGCTATTATATGAAAGCACATGGCACCTACCAGTTCTGAGGTGTCAGTCTCACTCTTCACTTGACTCAGCCTTCACCTGAAACTGTTCTTCTCTCAATATTTCCTTTTCAAACCCTGAACTTAACGAGTCACTTTGAGCCAATCCTTTGTCTGGAAGATAAGCCCCGACCAATGAAACGCGAGGGGCGGAGCTTTGTTGTGTTTATGGGCGTGTCATACGGTCAGACAGTGAGTACATGGAAAAGTGACTTCAGACGGGGGAGTGGCCACAGTTTTTGAATCTCGCATTACACTAAATATTAACAGAGCTGCTGTGGTTGGACTGAATGGTTAGTAGCGGCGATAAGGGATTTTACAAAGTGGAAAATTTGATTCTTTTTATTCTTTTTTCCATCTTACTACTTTATTATAACTAGAACTTAATTAGTCTTAATAAAGCATGAACCATCTGGAGATTTATCTTGTTTAACACACACATCTTGCATATTTAGGCTGGGTTCTTCTTCTGAGTTTCTCTAAAACTGAAAACACTCTGTTCCACCTTGTGATGTCATGTGGAAATACAGGAAGTGCTCTAATACTGTTACCTCCTCAAAAACGTATCCGGAGTTGTGTTTTGTTTCGTTCACACATGTTTGAGCAAGCCTTTATTATTAGTCACTCTATATTTCCAAAGCTCAAAATGCTCTGTTCCACCTTGTGATGTCATGAAGCGGTAGTTTTGAAGTTGACAGCTCCTTTTTACCTTTAGTTCAGTAGAGATTGGCAATTCCAGGGCTGAAATCATCCAAATGATTCTAGTGAAGGTGTATGGAGTTTAAAAACACAGTGGAGCACTTCCTGTATTACCACATGACATCACAAGGTGGAACAGAGTGTGTTCTGTTTGAGAAAAGAATTCAGCGTAAATGTGCAGGGTTTGTGTGTTAAACATGTGTGAAAGAAACAAAACACAACTCCAAATGTTATGAACGAGGAAACATTATAACATAGATCAGAAAATAGCGTAACATGGGCCCTTTAAGCTCAACTTTGGCCTCCTTCTGTTTTTTTAGTTTTTTTTACTGATAATAAAATTAGCACGTCACCAAACCAGTTCTATTCAGTTTGACCATAGGCCTTTTAAAACGCTGCACCTGTTCCCAGAAGGAAAGATTATAAAAGAAACTCCCTCCCTTCACAAACACGGTGACACTGGAGAGAACCACAATTGAACTGCAGGTCAAAAGAGATCCAGACTCTGAGGATTATTACGCAAATTACCACGTGAATATTTAAATAAAATGGAAACAAGCTGTGCATATATTGTATTTTTGCATAACCCATAGTCAGCGTTTCCCACAGGTGTGTACTGAGACTGTGCTGGCACAAATGATCCATATTTGAATCATTTTATTTCATACAATTGTTAGAGTATAGAGTATAAATGTCCCACACTAATCGAAAAAGCACTGATAAGAAATTAAATATAATCACTTCTGTATAGTTTTGACAATTCTAGAAGCATTAAAAGTGCATTGTGGAACTTTTCTGGAGGGTCTGTCAAATGCTTTCTTCATGGAGATGTTAATACTTTGTCTGGAATGTTTCACAGTATGGCATTAAAACCAGACCAAGTTAGAGGTCAGATCTGTAGAGCGGCGACCCCGCTCACACTCAGAATGTCTGTTTTTCTAGGTATTTTTGAGCTATAACCTGTAATTGAATAAATGTAAGGTAGAGCTGTTTAACGCCATACTGTGGAACATTCCAGGCAGAGCAATGACATCTCCATAGAAACAAGGTGGTGACGGACACAGTGCACCTTTAAATATTATACATATCACCAATTTTTGTTAAGATTCTTTTTAGACTATGGGGAGCCACCAAAGTCTCTTCTTTTATTGGGAAACACTGTGTAATATATGTGGTTATTGGTAAGATATTTTTTAACTTTTTCACATTTTGCATTCTGAATTTCTATTTAAATGACTTAATCTTGAATTTTTTGGAGATTTTTTTTTTCATAAAGTGGCTGAAAGAAATTTAAACTAAAAAGATGTTTGTTGCTATTGCCGAAGCAACCCAGCCCCTTACGATGGCAAACCAATGGTGTTCTACATAAAAACACAAAAAACTTCTTCAAAGAATGGCCATAGATGAGTTTATGTGGAAATAAAAGTAGCCTACACTGCATTACCATACCCTAGTACAAAAATCATCATATTCCCTCAAACTATATTACGCAAAACGGTGAAAAATT
Organism: Taenioides sp. WSHXM2023; assembly: GCA_029959045.1. Lineage (NCBI taxonomy): Eukaryota > Metazoa > Chordata > Actinopteri > Gobiiformes > Gobiidae > Taenioides > Taenioides sp. WSHXM2023. The sequence continues at coordinate 25,989,081 of CM057100.1, forward strand.
TGCTTTTAGTCTGTTATAATTAGAGATGCACTGATTTGATACTGGTATCGGATATCGGCACAGATACTGAAAAATTTGTCAGATCGGATATCGGTTTTCAAATAAAATAGATACATTGAGGTAATAAGAGTATTTACTGGTAGTAGTTGGCCCAGAAAAACTCAGTGTTTGAATTTAATAATAATAATAACAGATACATCACACATTTGGCTCAGCTTTGTCTTATTTTAGTTTAGTTTAAAAGCAGATATTTAAAGCTCTAGGTGAGACTGTTTCAATGAGACTAAAACGATAGCTGTAACTTCAAATATAGGCAACTCCAGGTCTGAAATAATCAAAGTGATTCTAGTGAAGGCGTATATAGTTTAAAAACACAGTGGAGCCTGTATTACAACTTCACAAGGAGGAACAGAGTGTTTTCAGTTTGAAAAAAAAAAAGAAAAAAAGAACGCAGCCTAAATAAGTAGAATTCATAAGTTAAACATGTGAATGAAACAAAAGACAATTCCACATATGTTTGTGATAAGGAAACAACATTATAACAGAAAAATAGTGCAATACAGGCCCTTAAAAATATAGGTCGACTATTTGTGCGGGGAATCCGACTCTACACCATGACCCAGTGGGAAGCCTTTAAATCGGCGTGCATACCAAACGCGGCAGCCGGTCAACGGGTCTCCCTGGCAGCGCTCCAAAATGCAAATACTACGGGGCTTTTCCTCTCCTATTGCCACTACTTTCACACACTCTACTGTATATGTCACATCCAGGGAACAATGTGCAAATGCGCGGCATACTGAGAAGAAAGTTTCGCAAAAACAGCTTATTTCACGGTTAAAAAGACAAAACATTGGATCAGAAAGGCGACACGCACTGGCCATGACACGTGCGGCAAAGTCAGGAATACTAGCAAACAGAAGGATAAGATTCACCTTACCAAGAATGAAGTAGAACCTAGTTGAAACTCCGAGCTTCTGTGCGCTCTGGTCGTGCGTAAAAGGCGACGATACCGTGGCTCGTTTGGGCTAATTGATACGTATGATGGATGCCGCCGCGCGTCTTCTCGTATTTGTAGTCCCGTGGAAGTGGGCTGGAATGACATCACTGCTCTGTCTCTCCTTCCTCCATCCGCATCCCAAAATTCCCGTTAAGCTACAAGGAAACAGCATCGGTCTGTTACAAATTACCGAGTGAGATCTATGCGGGATAATTCCGCGCATAACTTCATACTTTTGGAGGATTTGAGAACATAGAGCCGTTTGTTTGTGAGAGTCTAGTGACGGCAACCAGGGTGGGTGATTAGGGCGCGAGTTATTCGAGTGTTTAAACAATAGAATAATTAACAGAATAAAAACAAAAAGGTGCAGGGTTTAAAGGGCCCATATTACACTCTTTTCTGTTCTGTCTCTGTTCTGTTTCTGTTCGGTGTTATAACGCTGTTTCCTCATCAAAAACTTGAGCTGTGTTTTGTTTCGTTCACAAATGTTTAACACAGATTCTGTAGCTTATTTTTAGGTTGAGTTCTTCTCTGAACAGAAAACACTCTGTTCCACCTCATGATGTCATGTGGTAATACACAAAGTGCTCCACTGTGTCTTTAAACTCCATACGCCTTCACTTGAATAATTTAGACACTTTCAGTCCTGAAATTGCCAATCTCTACTGAATTAAGGGTAAAAGGTAACTTGAAAACCACCACTTAATGACATCACAAAGTGGAACAGAGCATTTTGAGCGTTGGAGATGCAGACAAACTAATAATAAAGGATTACTCAAGCATATGTGAATGAAAGAAAGCACGTAACAACATTTTAACATGTCTTAAAAATCACAAGAATCAATTTTATGTAATTTACAACCTTTAAATTTTGTATTTAATGTGTTTTGCTCAATGAAACTAGTACCTACTACATATAAGTTGGGTATAAGTTGAATATAGTCAACAGGATGCGGTCTAGCCAGATTAGTAATGCTGAACAGTTAAGCAATAAGCAAACATGACCAGTTACTCCACATCTTTCATCATATGGACATTGTGGCTAGAATGTTGTGCTTAAAGACACAACAGCAGTATGAGACATTAGTTTTAGGAGTAAATAACAAACCCTCCGGTTAGTGGGCAAATGTACCCCAATCTTACCAAAACAACACTTTTTATACATACGCTACCAGTCAAATGTGTTTCTTTATTTTCACTTTCTACATTTTACATACATACAAATTTATTTTTTATATGGATTTTTTTTTGTTCAAATTCTCAAAGTAGCCACCCTTTTCCTTTGTCAAAAAACCTTTGGTAGTGTTATTTAACTTTTTGTCTTTGCTACGTAAATCCATATATCTTACTTCATATATTTGATGTATGTGTGTATATAAAATGCAGAAAGTAGTAAAAATAAAGATGAAAAAACATTGAGTGAGAGTGTCTAACGTTTTTACTGACAGTGTAGCTTATATATGTGTGTTTTCATTTGTTTATTGATAATCACCATAAAATTGATAGAGATTAGATAGACATTAGTTTCGTGACCCAAGAAATCTCTAGTTAAATCATTGTTATCCACAGGTCTGTTTCACACACCTTTTACACATAAAGCTTCTTGTATTTCCTTGAGTTTGGCGTTTTGGCCCAAATTAAATATTGGTGCATGGTGGAGCTGTGTGCCTATCACCAGTGTGATAGTGTGAAGTTTGGCCCCGATGTGCACTACCAGTCAAAAGTTTGGACACGCAAAAATATATGGAATTGTGTAGCAAATGAAAAAAAAAGTTAAATAATTCTACTAAATATTTTAATATTTTTCAAATCCTCACCCTTTGCTTAGTTGACATTGCTGCAAACCCTTGACCTTCTCTCAATGAGCTTCTTGTCTCTGAAATGTTCTTCATAATTTTAAATGTGCTGCAACCTGAAATTCTAACATCTAGACATCATTTTGCATTCTGATTTTGCAGTGAGGGTCGTAAATCGGTTATACGGTCAAACTACAGCTACAAAACAGGATATTTTGTTCTTTACAGATCACATTTTATTAGCTTAACTCAGATAGCGATTAGGATTGAGTTGAGATGTATTTTGCCGTCCTTGTGTATAGAGTATATAGGCCCACAGTAGCCTGTTTAACAAAACTAGGTCCTGCATTATTCACGTGCACACACGCATACATTAAAGAGGCCAGCATGACGGGATTTCCACTTCTGTAAACCAGGAAGTCTGTTAGAACACTATAGAAGGTCATTTTCTTTGCTTGATATGATCTTTCGGCCTAAACTTCAATAGAAACTCCCCCTCCTTCCTCCTCTTCCTCCTCTTCCTTTTCTTCCTCTTCCTCCTCTTCTCAGCTCCTGTAGGAAGTGAATCTGGGTTTGAATCTGAACCGCACATGTGCGGAAACAGACAGAGCTCCAAGACTTCCGGACAGTTTTCCGTCAAAACAGGCTGTTGACGGGACACGTTTGAAAAGGCCAGTGCAGGAGCTGTTATTGTTTGTTATTCTCTGGGCGTGAGGAGTTTTGTATTAAGGCCACAATGAATCAATGGACTTACAGGGTTTACTGAGAAATTGGCTTGAACATAAGTCATGCTTTCAATACAAGAATGACTTTTTGTATTTTCTGAGCCCTGGACTATGACTGGAACCTTTTAGAAATATTGTTGCTGTAAATTACAATCAGGACCTTTCAGAATAAAAGCATCAATTAATAGTTTAAAGCCCCAGTATGTAATGTAACTTTTAGACTAAAATTTGACTTACTTCACTTGCTTATTTGCTTGCTATTGAGTTGTGTTGTGTTTCATTCAGATCTTTTATAAATATTGTTGTTGTACATTTCAGTAAGGACCTTTTAGAATATTAATAAAGATTTTAAAGCCCCAGTATGCAACTTTTTATCAAAAAATTTGAGTAAAATAAAAGCATGTTTTATGAGTAGGCTTGCATCTCCACAAACCTGACTCTTTATTTGGGCTGGAGCCTCCCACTTGGTTCCATGGAAAAGTATTTTATTTCCATGGAATCATGCAGGTGTGTTTGTGATGAGGAAACAACATTAGAACACAGATCAGAAAACAGAGTAATATGATACTTTTAAACAAGAAGAACCAGAAATACCTTGACAATAAACAAGTTTTAGGAAATGGTCCCAGTTTATATAAAGGGTCGCTCTGGTCACAGTTGGTATATGGTCAAAATGAGATCCAAAAGTATGACACGAAATGGAGGATTTTTAGATTTATTTGTAGTATTTTTCCACCCTCCTCACATGTTTAAATGAACCACAACAGGAGGCATTATTTTGTTTTTCTCTATATTTACATCAAACACAACTCTTGTTACCATCATCAAACGCCTGATCTTAAAAGGTGACGGGTAACGTAACAGTAATTTGAGTTTTCATAGGGTATAATGTTTTGCAGGGATGTTTTTGTATTAAACAATTATCTTAGTTGAAACGTGGAGGGTCTGCTACTGTTTGTTTCCATGGAGATGTTATTGCTTTGCCTAAAATAAACCCTCAGTTGGCATTAAAGTTATCTAATCACTACAGACCGTATATATAAAAAAAAACTCTGTAACTGCTGTCAGGCTCTTCATTTTGGTCTTAAAATGTTCATATTTAACCCGCTCTACATGATCCTGGTGTTTTTATTTTTCTATTTTGTCTCTAAATAAATTCCTACTCCTAATATTGAACTCAGCTCCAAATCCGCTCCTGTAACTGCTCCTATAAAGCGTCGATGAGCTTCATTTGACTAGAGCCTAACGCTGTGGGTGACGTCACACTCCCTCAGTCCACTCAAGAGTTTTTATTTCTCAAAATATCTCACTAACATGCATTCACAGTCAGAATATCTGTTTTTCTAGGTATTTTTGAGCTTTGAGCACCTGTAATTGAATAAATACTAGTATAACGTAGATCTATTTAATGTCATATTGTGGAACTTTTCAGGCAGAGCACTGACATTTCCATTGAAACAAGCAGATAATCTAAAACTAAAACATGAAAATCTGCCATATTCATTTCATATGTAAATCATGACATCAGTGGTTTCTATCGGTCCGTGAACTAAATTTAGAGGAACATTTCATAACGTTTCTTTACTAATAATAACAGTAATAACAGTTTAACAGTTTTATTGCTGTTTCCAGTGACGCAGAGTCGGACTGGTCTGAGCACTCTCTTAAAGGGAGTGTTTCTCAGCTGATAATGGTGTTGTATACAAGTAAACGTGGCCGCGTATTTATGACTGGGGACTAATCCGGACACACACTCACCTCATGGGGACCTGTTTCCATTATGTAAATCTGTTATTTTTAGATCAGCAGCATGTTTTAAAGTTTTAACATAGGTTACGGTTAGGGTTTAGGTTAAAGGGCCCATATTCTGCTATTTTCTGATCTGTTATTATGTTGTTTTCTCATCAAAAGTATAGCCAGAGTTATGCTTTGTTTTATTCACACATATTTAACACACAAATACTGCTGAGTTCTCCATACGCCTTCACTAGAATCATTTGGATGATTTCAAACTTGGAATTGGCCATCCCTACTGAACTAAAGATAAAATGTAGCTGTTAACTTAAAAACTACCACTACATGACATCACAAGGTAGAACAGAGCATTTTGAGCTTCAGAGATATAGATCAAATCGTGTGAATGAAACAAAACACAACTCCAGGTCAGTTTTTGAGGAGGTAACAACATTATAACACGTCTTAAAGCTCACAAGAGTCAGTTTAGATTAATATAGAAGCTTTAAGGTTAGGGAAGTAGTGGCTATGGTTAAGGTTTGGCTCAGTCTCCTCCCCAAAAAGCATAGAAACTCAGCAAATGTGTGTGTGTGTGTGCGTGTGTGTGCGTCCGTGCGTGTCATCATCTTACTAATAATAACATGAGTCAGGAAATTAAAATTCCCCTTTCAAATCTGATACA
>CM057100.1:26000014-26060014 GCA_029959045.1 Taenioides sp. WSHXM2023
CATTTATTATTATGATTACTGCCATGGCGATGAACAATTTTAAACTAAATATTATATATATGGCAGATAACATGATCCTGCAACCACTGAATACAATACAATAGAATAGATGATTTCTTCTCAGATTTTCCGTGCTGAATTTGAGTGAGATACAAATTAATTAACATCCACATTTTTACATAAGCAGTTATAATGACTACAGTCTACAAGAAGTGTAAAAGCTGTGTTTCCTGTAAGAGCACATTCAATAACTCATTCTCCACTGTAATCTCGTGAAAATGCATTATGAGAAATGTAGTTTATTGTTTGACCTGGATTTAAGAGCTCTCACTCCAGCGTCAGTAATAACACAAAAACAATCACATTCACATGACCTTTGACCTCTCAGATCAGAAAACCTCAGCCTCAGTCGATAAGTCATTATTACCTGACACCAAATCTACATAATCTATATTTGAATCTATATATGTGATCATCTTTACCGGTCATATCCGTCATTATTGGCAGTTTGAACACATTTTTATTACACTTTATTTTTTTTATATAGGCTAACAATGTGAGTGTTTTGTACTTGAATAGTGTTAAAGGGCCTATATTACACAAAATGGATATAAATATGCAGAGAAACACAACTCCAGGTATGTCAAAAGTGTCTGGGATGGCGTCAGGCAGTTGGTTACCCATGATTCTTAGAAACAATGTCTATGATTAGACACTAAAAAGGAGGCCCTGTATATGTAAAATGAATAGATATTATATTACAATCTGTTTTTTGTTATTTAGCTGCTTTTACCAAATAGTGCATGATGTAAATGGCACTTATCTTGACAAGAATACATTCAAATCAGGTACAGGCCCTTTAATATTTCCTTCTATGCCAAATAATTCTTGTAATACCAAACCTGCATTAGTATTCCCTTCATTCTCCATGGACACAATGAAGTACCCATTACCTTATGTGTAATTATTTACCTGACTAATATTGTCCTGCAGAGTGTGATATAGATTGGATCAGACAGGGAGAGTTGAAGATCTGATTAGTTTTGCCAGAGCAGTGATGGCTTCATTAACTTCATATCATTACCATTAATACATCTGGATAAATGTGATAATTATTATGATTGCCGAAGCTGCTCTCGTGTCTCTTAAACTAAAAGTGACTGAGTTTAAAATGATAAAAATTCAAGTCTTGTTTTTCCCGTATTTCCTATGACACCTGTGTTTTAATCACATGAGGCAGAGATGAGATGACGCTCTCATGCAGAAACTCTGAAATCTGAAGAAAAATGTCACAAAATTAATAAAGATTAGGGTGTGTTCACACTTTCTGAAGGATTTAGTCTTGGTTTAAGCACAGTTTAGTCCCATGTAGACTTGGTTTAGTCCTGTTCTAGTCCTGGTTTAGGCCTGGTACATGCAGTTCAGGTTTAGTCCCAGTTTGGACGTGGTATATGCATCTGTGAACCCTTAGACTCAGAAGTTCTTGGGGTCTAATAATGAAATGATGCTGGTTTGAGTTGCCTGCAAACCTCTAAGAAATAGTTTTGTTTTCTTCGTATTTAACACACAAACTCTTCATATTTAGGCTGAGTTCTTCTCTAAAACTGTAAATACATATAATGTGATGTCATGTGGTAATACAGGAAGTGCTCCGCTCTTTTTTTAAACTCCATACACCTTCACTAGAATCATTTGGATCATTTCAACCCTGGAACTGTCCATCTCTACTGAACTAGAGGTAAAAGGAGCTGTTAACCTGAAAACTACTACTACTAAATGACATCACAAGGTGGAACAGAGCATTTTGAGCTTTGTAGATGTAGACAGACTATTAAACCAGGGTTACTCAAACATGTGTGAATGAAACAAAATGCAACTCCAGGTATGTTTCTGAGGAGGTAACAACATAATAACATGGCTAAAAGCTCACAAGAGTCAAGTTTGCTTAATACAGGACCTTTAGGTATTTTTGAGGAAGGAGACAGGCGCAGAAAAACTAACTTTGTGTCATGCATGCTTGTTAAAGATGCACAAGGCTTTTAGAATAAAACAGATCAGATACAAAAATGTGAAGAACTTTATAACTTACATTATCAAATATGGTAACTTATTTAGCGAAACACAAATTGACATTGTGTTCAAGTAAACTAACTTTGACTGACAGTAATTTATGTGTGTTGGGTATTTCAGGGCCCACACAACATTTGGACCAGACCACTTCCTCTGCATTTCAATTAGTGTTTCCCCTGACGACTAATCAGCATGCATTACAGGTCTATAGAAAGGGGCACAACCTGGTGGAGTGTTTATAGGAATCTGCCCACAGTAGCAGAAACAGGTCACAAAAACCCCACAAAGGGAGGGTCAGAGAGCGTACACCTGGGTCCAGTGTGAGAGTCTGAACAAAGGAGCAAAAACACAGCTATTTGTGTCACAGAGGCTAAACACCACAGCAGTGACCTTTCAAAATGGCGTCTGGGAATGCCATCTGTGTGCGGCGCTGGAGCGGGTACAAATGTAGAGCTAAAGGCCGGGTCACATGACACAGAGCAAAACCATGGCAACAGTGAAAGAAGCATCACTGGCTTAATTTGGAGGTACTTTTTTACTTGCTGTGTGGCAAAGTGGTCTACTGTGATGGTTAAAAGTGCACTACGGAACTTTTCTGGTGGTGAGTAACTGCTTTTTTTCATGGAGATGCTATTGCTTTGCTTGGAATGTTACACAGTATGGCATTAAATACTGTCTAGAATATATTTCAATGCATTTATTACCTTGAAAATTTTAAGCCCTGATTATCTAAAAATATTTTAGATTTAACTGCATCATTGCACAAAACACTTGTATTAGGTTTTAACCCAGGTCTGAATCAACTAACTAAAATAGATATCAGATGAAAATGTCGCAGATTGGCAGCATCGCTTCTGTCAGTCTGCCCCAGGACAGCTATGACTTCAAGAATGAATAAAGTAGCAGCAGCAGCAGCAGCAGCAGCAGCAGTAGTAGCAGTAGTAACAGTAGTAGTAGTAGCAGCAGCAGCAGTAACAGCAGCAGTAATAGTAGCAGAATTAATAATAGTAGCAGTAGCAGGAATAGTAGTAGTAACAGTTCTAGTAGTAGCAGTAGCAGTAGCAGCAGTAGTGGTAACAATAGTAGTAGTAGCAGCAGCAGTAACAGTAGTAGCAGCAGCAGTAACAGTAGCAGTACTAGAAGTAATTGTAGTAATAGTAGTAGCAGAAGCAGTCATAGTAGTAGTAGTAACAGCAGTAGTAGTGGTAGCAGTAGTAGTAACAGTAACAGTAATAGTAGCAGCAGTAATAGTAGTAGTAGTATATCTTTGGGAAATCCCTCTTTTGTTGGTGCTGCTGCAGGGGGCGTGTCTCTTTTTGATGACATCACCTGTAAAGTGTGTGTAAACAGCGGCTCTGTGAAGAGATGATGCTAGAGCACACATCAGAGCGCTGTTTAGAGATAATAGCAGAGCAGCGCGGGGCGGCAGCTGGCAGCGGGCAGCCATTTTGGACAGGATCCCAAACATTTGTCTTGTTCTAAATGAAGGAAGCAATCTGCCCACTTTGAGAAGAGACATCATCATTTAGAAACACAGCTCTGCCTCTGACTCCTGCGATGTCCCTGAATGAGCTCTGGCATTCAACAGGAGAAGAGGCTTGTCCATATAAAAGGGTATGTGGGCTACGTTCTTGGCCTCTATTATCGATGCAGCCGCTCATAACTGTGGTCATAAGGTCTGTGGTACCTGGCGGCAATCCCCGAACCCGGTGGTGGATGCTGGAAGTAAGGGATGCCGTCAGGCTGAAGAAGGAGTCCTAATGAACCTTGCTGGCTTGTGGGACTCCTGAGGCAGTTGACGGGTACCGACAGGCAAAGCGTCCTGCAGCCTAGGCGGTTGCAGAGGCAAAAACTTGGGCCTGGGAGGAGTTCGGAGAGGCCATGGAGGAGAAATATCGGCTGGCCTTAAAGAAATTCCGGCAAACAGTTTGACACCTCAGGAGGGTGAAGCAGTGCTTCACCAACACTGTTTACAGTGCCGGTGGAGAGCTGTTGACCTCGACTGGGGATGTTGTCAGATGGTGGAAGGAATACTTTGAGGGTCTCCTCAATCCCACCATCATGTCTTCCGAGGAGGAAGCAGAGACTGGGGACTCGGAAGCTGACTCATCCATAACTCTGGCTGAAGTCGCTGAGGTGGTTAGCAAGCTCCTTGGTGGCAAGGCTCCGGGGGTGGATGAGAGCTGTCCTGAGTATCTTAAGTCTCTGGATGGGGCTGTCTTGGCTGACACATCTTTGCAACATTGCATGGCGGTTGGGGACAGTACCTCTGGACTGGCAGACTGTGTGCTTTGTGGATCTGGAGAAGGCATTTAATTGTGTCCCTCGTGGTGTCCTTTGGGGGGTGATCTGGGGACATGGGGTCCGGGGCCCTTTGCTATGGGCTGTCCGGTGCCTGTATGACTGGAGCAGGAGCTGTGTTCGCATTGCCAGCAATAAGTCAGACCTGTTCCCGGTGTATGTTGGACTCCGCCAGGGCTGCCCTTTGTCACTGGTTCTGTTCATTGTTTATATGGACAGGATTTCTAGGTGCAGTCAGGGCTCGGAGGGTGTCCAGTTTGGGGACAACAGGTTCTCATCTCTGCTGTTTGCAGATGATGTCCTGATGGCTTCATCAGACAAGGACCTGCAACATGCACTGGGCCGGTGTGTAGCCGAGTGTGAAGTGGCTGGAATCAGCTCCTCCAAATCCGAGGCCATGATTCTTGACCGGAAAAAGGTGGCTTGCCCTCTCCGGGTGGGTGGAGAATCCCTGCCTCAAGTGAAGGAGTCTCGGGGTCTTGTTCACGAGTGAGGGGAGGATGGAGGTGGATCGGTGCAGCGTCTGCAGTGATGTGGTCGCTGTATCGGACTGTTGTGATGAAGAGGGAGCTGAGCTGAAAGGCAAAGCTCTCGATTTACCGGTCAGTCTACATTCCTACCCTCACCTATGGTCATGAAGTTTGGGTAATGACCAAAAGGATGAGATCATCGTGGATACAAGCGGCCAAAATGAGTTTCCTCCACAGAGTGGCTGGGTGTTCCCTCAGAGATAGGGTGAGGAGCTCAGTCACATGGGAGGAGCTTGGAGTAAAGCCGCTGCTCCTCCATGTCGAGAGGAGCCAGCTGAGGTGGCTCGGGCATCTGTTCCTGCTGTCTCCTGGACGCCTCTCTCGGGAGGTCCGGCACGTCCCATCAGAAGGAGGCCCCGGGGAAGACCCAGGACACGCTGGAGGGACTATGTCTCCCCGCTGGCTTAGGAATGCCTAGAGATCCCCCTGGAGGAGCTGGAGGAGGTGTCCGGGGTGAAGGAAGTCTGGGAGTCCCTGCTTAGACTGCTGCCCCTGTGACCTGGCCCCGGATAAGCAGAAGAAAATGGATGGATGGATGGGAATGTGTGTACTGATGGGTTTCAGAATGATGAAAAATTAGGGACGTTGTCATAACAACTAACAATTAAAAAAAAAGAGGGTATTATACAAAATCAACTTTTTGGAGCTTTCTACCATGTTATAATGCTGCTCCTTCCTCAAAAGCATGTCTGAAGAGGTTTTAGATGTCACCCATGCATGTCTGAGTGATCTAGCGATCTCTCTCTGACCAAATTTAAACCCTCTTTACAGTTAGTTGTACGATTGTGTTGTGACGGTGCTCTGAAGGAGGAGTGACTTACCACAGAGAGCAAAGAGAGGGGAGACTCAGCACCTCAAAAAAAAAAAAGAAACAAACAAAATAAAGAAAAAAAAATGGAACGTATTATGTTAATGTTGTTTTTGGAGAATATAAACAGAAAAAAAGATAAAAGGTAACATAGTGATTTAAATATGCTCAGTGTTAATAATTAATACCCCATAGAAGTGTAATAGCCCCTCTTTAAAATGAACTAGTTGTGTTTTTTCTGTTTTTCAGACACTCAGGTACATCTCCTTTAATGGTCCTGTGTACAGACTGCAGTGGACTCGGTCGATGAAGCAGTAAACTCTGGATCGAAGCTCGTTTGGACTTTTCTCTCTTTAATTCCTTCCATCAGCAACCTCTCTTTTTCTTTCTTTCACTCTCAATCAATCTTAATCTATCACCCTCTCTCCTTCATGTCACTATCCTCTCTCTCTCTCCCCTTCTCTTTCTCTTATCTGTCTCCCTTTTTTTTCTCTCTCCTGCTTCTCTCTTTCTTATCTTTCCTGGTCTGCCCTCTGGTGCTCTCTTTCTTTCTCTCTCCCTTGTTTATCTCCCTCTCTCTCTCTCTTTTATCTTTATACCTGCAATCCATCGCTCTCTCTCTCTCTCTCTCTCTCTCTCTCTCTCTCACCCTCTCTCTCACCCTCTCTCCCACTTTTTATCTGTCTCCCTCTCTCCGATTCTCTCTCTTATCCTTCCCTGTCTGGCCTTCATCTCTCTCTGTTTCTCTCTCTCATCTTCCTCATCTCTGCTTCTTTTTCTTCCTCCTCCAACTCTCTTCCACTCTTGTTTCTACTTTCGCTCTACTTTCTTTCTCCCTGACCTTTTTTCTCTTTGTCTCTGTCTCTCTCTCCTACCCTCTTTCCCTATGCCCCTCACTCTATTTCCATTATAACTCACCATTCTTTCTCTGTGCCTATATCTATCTTTTCTACTTATTTCTTTCATTCTTCCTCAACTCTGCTTCTTTCTCTCTCTCCCCTCACTCCCTGTCATCTTTATATCTCACCCCCTCTTTCTTTACCTCCCTTACTTTCCTAAACCTCCCTCTCTCTCTGTTCCCCTCACTCTTTTCAGTATACTCCCTTACCCTATTAATATCTCTTCTCCCTCTTTCTTACACTCATCCCTCATATTGTTGTCTCATTCACTCTCTCTTTCTCTCCCTCTCTCTCTCTCTCTCCCCCTCTCTCTCTTTGTCCCTTTCTCCTTCGGTCTCTCTTTCCCTCTTCCTTCACCATACATCCTCTCTCTTTCTCTCGCTATCGCTCTCTTGTTCTCTTTCTCTCCCTCCCTCCTTCACTACATCCCCCCGCCCCCTCTCTCTCCCTTCGTCTTTGCCTTTGTTCTCCCTTCCTCTCTCTGTCTTTCCCTCCCCCCTCTCTGTCTACCTTTCTCTCTCTATCCCTCTTCCTTCTCCATCCCTACATCCTCCCTCTCTCTCTCTTGATTCTCTTGATTTTCAGATTGTTTTTATTTCTGGTGGTTTTGCGACATAAAGGTGCAATATGTAACTTTTTGTGTGAGATCCTCTACAATTTTGTTTTTTTTGCTCGAAATGTTTCACAGTATGTCTTTAAACTTATTTATCAAGCATTTATTCAGCTATTCAGTCCTTGAAAAAACATTTATTCTCATCGTAAGCGGGGCTCACCTCTCTACACATCTGACTTGTAACTTGGCCTGATGGTTATCTCCATGGCAACATTCTAGGCAAAGCAATAAACTCTCCACAGAGACAAGCAGGTGACAAACCCTTTACCAGAAAAGTTACGCATTGCACCTTTAACTGTTTTTCATACATTCATTCTTATTTAATGTGTTTATTTATTTAAAGTTCTTTGATGATAGATTAGGGTTTTAAGGTGTCGTCTTGGTCTGGATTTTTCCTGTGATAAAACTCTAGATAAAAAAAAAGTTTAGATTAGAAAACATCTTCAAGTCTTAGTGAATTTGTTACACCAGCAGAGGTGTATGAATATAAATAATTCCAATCCACAGGTTAAGATGTGGCGCCAACTTCAACATCGAGGTGTCTTGCTCAGTGATACAACGGCTGTGCATTCTCAAACCAGGAATCAAACCTGGAATCCAGTCTAGTTATGGACTTAAGCCACTAGGGCTGAACGATTTGTCATTAGATTTGCGATTTAGAATTCCAGTGGCTAACGGCTGTGTGTTAATACTGCATAACGCACAAGAAGTATCACTGTTTTATATCACTGCTCTGCGGCCATCACCATGACATCACCATAGCAACGGGCAAACAAATCCTCAACTGCTGTGGATATAATGTAGTAACAAGTATAATTTAAAACACTGAAATAACTGATATTTTGGACATTTACAGACAGGGAACAGGCTCGTGAGACGTTCCAGTTTGTAGCTGTGGCATAAACACATTATACAACTTGGGAGTCGAGCTTTCTGCAGTTTTAAGCACTGCTCCTCGTTGTTTAATGCTTACATAATAGGATTGTTTTCAAAGTTCACATTTTAAACACGTCCAGACACTGAAATCTGAACTGACAAACAAATAAAAGAATCACATATTTGTACAGATCTAAACTACAGGGTTAGCAGTTTTCACGCAGCATAAAACAGGTTTGTTTTGGGGTAAATTATGGCACTTTTTAAAATTCCAGCCTTTGCAATTTGCCAGTTTCGACTCTTTTGTGATTAATAATACAGCTCTACACTTCACCACACCAACCAGTCCCTGAAAATCTGCTCAGTTTAATAATAAAGTCTAGATTACATTGTCAATTCAGTTCCCATTAAAGCAGGTTATTAAGCAGACACAATAAGTCTATACATTATTAGCACACACACACACACACACACACACACGCATACACACACACACACCCATAGACTCATATTACACAAAGAAAAACCCCAGAGTCCCATGCTGGCCCCTCCCCCTGGTCTGGATTACACCGTTATTCCCAGGCCAGTTTCCTGATTGATTTCTCCTCTACCTGCTTCGTTTTATATGCAAATGCCCCACACCCACGGCCCACATCTGCACACTGCACTATATGAACACATCCCTGCTGCATGAGGCACACCCACTTATACCGGGACTACACTGACACATCTGGAAGGCTATTTTAATTGAGATTTTAATACAGTTTTAGATGATCATACAGGCTTCATGTTATCTCCCCAATCTCCACATTATAATAGAAACTCACTTTCAACGCATGTATTTACTGTTAAAGGTCCTATATTACACAAAATTGACTCTTGTGAGATTAAAGTCATGTTATAATGTTGTTACCTCCTCAAAATCAGACCTGGAATTGTGTTTTGTTTCTTTCCCACATGTTTGAGTAACCCTTTATTATTAGGCTGTCTACATCTCCAAAGCTCAAAATGCTCTGTTCCACCTTGTGATGTCATGTAGAGGTAGTTTTCAAGTTAACAGCTACATTTACCTTTTGTTCAGTAGAGATTGGCAATTCCAGGGCTAAAATGATCAAATGATTCTAGTGAAAGTCTATGGAGTTTATAAACACAATGGAGCACTTCCTGCATTACCACATGACATCACAAGGTGGAACAGAGTGTTTTCTGTTTGAGAGAAGAACTCAGCCTAAATATGCAGGGTTTGTGTGTTAAACATGTGTGAATGAAACAAAACAAAAATATGTTTATCAATGTGAATGTCTTTGTTTTACCATGAGAAATTACTGCTCTGCCTGGAAAGTTCCACACTATGGCATTAAACTTAAAAATATAGGTGTTTACATTAAAATTGCTTCATAAATATTTTTTATTTTTTTACCTCTCCACAGATCTGACCTGTAACTTGGCCTAGTGGTGTCAGCTGCTTGTCTCCGTGAAAAATAATGCCATACTGTGAAACATTCCAAGCAAAGCAATAACATCTCGAGCTATTCCGTTAACTTGCTCACTTCTTATATTCCCAACAGTCAAAGACGACACTCTTCACTGATAACAGAACAGATTTCTTGGTTGTCAAACGAAATACATTTTGAATAATTATGCACCACTTTAATTCAGTTTTGTGGGTTAATGTATTCTAATGTACCGCATCAGAACAGCCCTAATCTGTCCCCTGTCTCCTCCCCCTCTCCTCTGTCCCACAGGGAATATACCTCCCTCGCGTCCCCTCCATCCGGACCTCCACAGATGCCACTGATCCAGGACCCAGCTCTGCGCTCTGCCCCTCCTGGGACACTCCTCGCTGGGGCACACGACGGCCGGCGCGGGGGGAGGGACTGGATCTCTGGATGAATTAGTCATTAGGATTGACATTGGAGTGGGCGTCGCTTGTTTAGAGTGTCATTGTCAATACCTGAATTATAACCAAGAGGAGACTGGTATGGTTTATGGTTTGTGGTTTAGGTTTTCCTTTTGTTAAAATGGTTTAATACACATACAATAAATAATACATAATATTGCTTTAAAGGGCCCATATTATACTCTTTTCTAATCTGTGTTCTAATGTTGTTTCCTCATCACAAACAGACCTGGAGTTGTGTTTTGTTTCATTCACACACATTTAACACACAAAAGGTAGCTGTTAAATCGAAAACTACCACTTCATGACATCACAAGGTGGAAAGGAGCATTTTAAGCTTTAGAGATGTGGACAGACTAATAATAAAGTATTACTCAAACATGTGTGAATGAAACTAAACACAACTCCAAAAATGTTTTTTCGATGAGGCAACAGTATTCTAACATGGTTATAGGACCTTTAAAATTAGACACAGAACACATGGATTATGCAAATACAGTGACTAAAACCTGTGAACGAAATTAAAGTGGAATAGACTGCAGATGGGCAGATGTTCCATAATGTAGCTTGATCTCCTGGGACTCGATAGGGGCCATCATCAGCTCTGTACAGACATCTGTGGTTTAAATATGAAATACACGCTGTTTTTTCTCATATACAGTCGATTTTACCTGCGTCATTTTAACAATCAAAACAAAACACTGTCTATAACAACTAAACTCTGATCAAACACTACTCCACAAGGTGTCAGTGAAGGATCAAGAAACTGGGATAAACCTGACTCTTGTGAGCTTTAAAACATGTTATAATGTTACCTCCTCAAAAACATACCTGGAGTTGTGTTTTGTTTCATTCACACATGTTTGAGTAACACTTTATTATTAGTCTGTCTACGTCTCCAAAGCTCAAAATACTGTTCCACCTTGTGATGTCATGAAGCGGTAGTTTTCAAGTTAACACCTCCTTTTATCTTTAGTTCTGTTGGCAATTCCAGGGCTGAAATCATTGAAATGATTCTAGTGAAGGTGTGTGGAGTTTAAAAACACAGTGGAGCTCATCCTGTATTACCAAATGACATCACAAGGTGGAAAAGAGTGTTTTCTGTCTGAGGCAAGAACTGTGTTTATGCGTTAAACATGTGTGAATGAAACAAAACAAAAATCCAGGTCTGTTTGTGATGAAGAAACAACATTATAACAGATGAGAAAATAGTGTAATATGGGCCCTTTAATCTGCATCATACACAGTGATATTGTAGAGCGATCAGATCAGGTCTAACCCTGTTTGTACACACCTGGATTTCATGAACTTTTCAGAATAAAAAAATAACCATGCAAACAGCCTAGGCCACTACAAAATATAACTGATGTCTATAATGATTTCATTTAGCAAAACTTTTATATTATTTGACCTATTTTCACTCAAATATGTATAATACTGCTTAAGGCAGATTGCATGCAGTGTCATCTTTTTCAAATTATATTTTCCAAATCATCTCTCAACCCCAGATCTGCGTCTTGCCTCACTTTGGGAGCCACTGATCTAATCCATCTGCAG
Source organism: Taenioides sp. WSHXM2023 (assembly GCA_029959045.1). NCBI lineage: Eukaryota > Metazoa > Chordata > Actinopteri > Gobiiformes > Gobiidae > Taenioides > Taenioides sp. WSHXM2023. The sequence continues at coordinate 26,011,569 of CM057100.1, forward strand.
TGTTTTTGGTTGGAAACTGTAAAAAGAAAATACACACATTTGGAATATGACCTTTTCAGTTAGTGACAAAACCCCTAAAACTTGCTGTATTACAATAAAAATATACATTATAGCACTCACATCTGTAAAATATATGTCTGAAATATTATGGGTCTATAGAATGTTGTTATGTCGTCTGAAACTCAGCAATATTAAACTAGATCAGAAATATTTCACGCACGCACACACACACACACACACACACACACACACACACACACACACACGCACACACACATATTAGTCGTATATAAAGTATTGACTGGATTCATACAACCTTTACTTCCTAATGCACTGGTCTTCTCATCACTGATCCACCCTTCACTCACTTTATTGACCTCTCTTTCTTCAGCTCTCCCTATCTTCTCTCTCTTCTTGTTTTAACCTCTCCTCTTCCTTTCCCTTTTTTTCTCTCTCTCAACTCCCTCGTTCTCTTCTCCCATTAATCCCTCTTTTTCTTCTTCTCTCTTCTTTCTCTCTCCCTCTCTCTCACTCTCTCTTCTCTCTCTCTCTCTCCCTCCCTCTCTCTTCTCCGTCTCCTCCGCCTCTCTCTCTCTCGCACGTCTCTTTTCTTTCTCATTCCATTCCCTCCTTCAACTCTCTATCTCCCTCTCTATCGCCCTCTTTCTTATCTCCTCCCTCTCTCTTCTCCTTTCTCCCTCCCCTCTCTCTCTCATTCACCCTCCCTCTCTTCTCTTTCTCTCTTCCTCCCTCCCTCTCTCTTCTCTGTCTCCTCTTCCCCTCTCTCCCTTACTTCCTCCCTCTCTTTTCTTTCTTCTTTCTTTCCCTCCTTCAACTTGGTCTCCCCTGTTCCCTTTCTCTCTTTCCCTCTCTCTTATCTCTCTCCCTCTGTCACACTCTTCCTCAAACAGCTCTTTCCTTCCTGTCCATATCCCTCCCTCATATCCCTCCCTCTTCTCTCAGATCTTCATTCGTCTGTTCTTGTTGTTCCCTCTGAGACCTCTCCTCCTCCGTGTCCTTTAATGTGCTATTGATCCCTCACTCGATCAGACTCTCCGACCATAGGTGTTTTTTATTTCAGATCTGCTCGTCTTGTTTTTGTGGATAGCGCCATGGCAACAACGCAATAAAATGTTACAGGGGCAATGACCATGAGCCTAAACTCTGTTACTATTTGGCACGTCACTCAAATATTTTAATGTCAAATTATTAAACACTCTAAAAACTAACTTTAGTAAAAAACTTTGAGTACATATGTTGACAAAACTTCATGGAGACCAAACCAGACCAAGTTACAGGTCAGATCTGTGGAGAGGAAACCCCGCTCACTGTACAATTTTTTTTTTTTTTTTTTTGTATTTTTGAGCTATAAAACCACCTGTAATTGAATAAATGTAAAGTAGAGCTGTTTAAGTATAGACCCCCAACCAAAAAGTTACACAGTAAACTTAAGTTAAATCTAGTCTTAAAAGTGCACAATAACTTTTTTCTGCATAGAGATACTGCTTTGTCTCGAATGTTCCACTGTAAGGCATTAAACTTGTATTTGTTTAGTTACAGGTGCTTGTATTGATAAAAAAAAATATATATATATACCTTGAAAAACATGCATTCTTACTTATCATCAGCAGGCTCGTCTCTCTATAGATCTGACCTGGACTTGGCCTGGCGGTTCGTCTCCTTGGAGATGGGTAAGTTGGAACATACAGACAAAACAAAACAAAACAAAACCATAATGTCAAGATTTCACAAATGGACAAACCAAAACAGACCAATGATACTGTACCTGTCAAAGCACCACACTCTGTCTTTCTATGTCCGTTAGTCCCTCCTGGTTCTAATGTTTTAATTGATTTTACTGTGGCCACATGTCATTACAAAAAAGAAAAGGCTAAATATGAAGAACTCGTCCTTTAGCGAAGGACAGAGTGACAGTTGATTTATTGAACTGGTGCTCAGGTTTTTCACATGAAGGTGGACCCTTTTAGCCCTCAGACTGGTGTAGGACAGACAAAGGAAATCAGCCATATCATAACCTCTGTCTGTAACATAGTGCAGCGGGCTGTGGTCTGAGAGATGTTACACTGTGATTTAAAACTCCCCTTGGCCTTCTTTCGTTTAGAAAACTGGCAAAGAAGAATATTACTTTGATAGATTTTTGTATCTCAAATCAAAGGTAAACCTGTAAGTCAAGATTTTATTCACACATGTTTGAGTAATCCTGCTTTATACAGGCTGTCTCCAAAAGCTCAACATGCTCTACTCCACCTCGTGATGTCATGAAGCTGTAGTTTTCAAATTAACAGCGACTTTTTACCTTTGGTTCAGTAAAGACGGGCAATTCCAGAGAAGAAATTATCCAAATGATTCTAATGAAGGTGTATGGAATTTAAAAACACAATGGAGCGCTTCATGTATTACCACATGACATCACAAGGTGCAACAGCGTGTTAGAGAGAAGAACTCAGCCTAAATATAAAGGGTTTGTGTGTTAAACATGTGTGAATGAAACAAAACACAACTCCAGGTCTGTTTGTGATGAGGAAACAACATTAGAACATTGATCAGAAAATATATGGGCCCTTTAACATAACAAACAGCACTAAAGCAAAATAACACTTGCATCATGTTTTTCCATTTAAATTGTTTATGCTCAATTAATGTATTTATTTTAGACTTTACATACAATAATAATTATATAAAAAATTGTGACATAATATGTTACAGTCAACTGGACAAGACTGAAACTACAAAAATATTATCTGAATGTTCAAATGCGTTTGTGCTTATTTTCAAGGTGGAATTAGCTGCTATTGAACTGAAAACAGCATTTATATTTCTGTTGAACATGGTGGATTGTTTATTACTGTCACTGGCTGTGTGCATGGACCAACCCAGTGAACTGTTTTCGCTTTGCAAACCTTAAAATGGAGTTTCAGCATAAAATCATGACCCAGGACTACAGCAGAACTGTTAACAATATCACTGATAATGTCAAACACATGCTACAGCAGTCACAGTCAATAGTTGTATTCTAACAAAGCCAAAACATTACTATTTACAAACAGGCCAAGACAGCTGCAGACTTTAGACCTTGGACTATGAGACTCTGTAAATCATCTATGTTCCAGTGTGAATGCTTCAGGCCTGTCTCTACACACAGATTTGAGAACACAACTATAACTATATGACAAGTCACCAGTATATTCAAAATAACTGGTCACTTTAAGCTAAGGATAAATATATTGTTTTGCATTTAGAGGGACATATAGAGGGACAGAGGAGCTCATTCTCCAACAGGCTCCTACGGCTCCGCTCAAACAGTGAGAGATACAGGACTACATTCATACTATAATACTTCCTACAACTGTACAACAACTTAATCTCAAGTAACAGATAACCTATGCCCTGTCAATCGGCATAGTATTTGCACTGTTGTTCTTGTCTCTTGTATATAGCTTTTATAGATTATATAGTTTATTTTATAGTTTATTACTTATTTTTCTATTTTATTTTGACTTGTACATATACATTTATTTTTATAATTATGTCTCATTTGACTCCTGTCTCTTGCTCTTTTTGCTATACCATCTATTTTTGTTACTCTCTTTTATTATATTATATTGTGATGAGTGAGCTGCTGTATCCAAATAATTTCCCTTGTGGATATTTTGGATGGTTAAAGGGCCCATTTTACGCTATTTTCTGAGCTATGTTATAATGTTGTTTCCTCACAAACATATGTACAGTAGCTGGAGTTGTGTTTTGTTTCATTCACACGTTTAACACAGAAATTCTGCATATTTAGGCAAAAAAAAAAAAAAAAAAAAAAAAAAAAAGAAAGAAAGAAAAAAGAAAAGTGAAAGTACTAAAGGCAAAAGGTAGCTGTTTCCTTGAAAACTATCACTTCATGACATCACAAGGTGGAACAGAGTATTTTATGCTTTGGAGATGTAGACAGACTAATAACAATGGATTATTCAAACATGTGTGAATGAAACAAAACACAACCAGGTATGTTTTTGAAGAGTTAACAGCTTTATAACGCGGCTTAAAGCTCATAAGAGTCAATTTTGCGTACAGGATCGTACAGCAACAAACTAACACTAATTGAAAAGCTATTACTTTACTTTACTAAACCATGAATAACAACTGGAGAAACCCTGCCCTATTAACACCTAATACGCTACCTCGTGTATATAACCTAGACATATTTTATTTTTTACAATATTTTTTATTATACTCGAACATATACAGATCTATGTGATTATGCCTTAATTGTTTATTGCTTATTTTTAACTTTTATTACCATGTATTTTGTCCTCTTTGTTATAATATGTTATAATAATTGAGATTTGAGCAAACTGCAAATTGCTATTGTAAGTGTAAATGTAGATAATCTATTTAGAATAATTTCATAATATTCCTGGTTGTTGAATATCATAAAGTTGGGGTGGATAGACCAGTGCGTGAGTCAGTGCTGCTTGTGTGTGCATGTGACTGTACCAACAGAACCTTTGAGCTGAGCAAACCCCGAGAGGCAGATCACGTCACACTACAGTTAAAAGCACTTATTACCACTCAGTTATACAGTGATTTAGGGTTTGGGTTGTCACTAGTGCTGTTCACCCTTTATTTTAGGCTAACCTTTAAAAACATTGCTTCTAGATTGCTCATAGTTATATCTGACCTATGTATTACTTAAAAAAATATTAAAAAAAAAAAAAAAATTGTGGTTCTTCTTCACTCGATCTTTGTGCCATTGCCAAACCTGGATAAATGAATCAGACAAATAATTTCCACTCTGAAAATCATTTAAAGGGCCCATATTGCACTATTTTCTGATTTATCTAATACAATTGTTTCCTCATCACAAACATGCCTGGAGTTTGTTTTGTTTCATTCACACATTTTTAACACACTTACTCTCAAAGTTCTTCTCTCAAACAGAAAACACTCCACCTTGTGATGTCATGTGGTAATACAGGAAGAGCTCCACTGTGTTTTTAAACTCCACACACCTTCACTAGAATCATTTGGATCATTTCAACCTTGGACTTGCCCGTCTCTACTGAACAAGGGTAAAAAAGGAGTTGTTAACTTGAAAGCTACCACTTCATGACATCACCAGGTGAAAGAGTATTTTGAGCTTTGGAGATGTGGGCAGACTAATAATAAAGAGTTATTCAAACGTGTGAATGAAACAAAACACAACTCCAGGTCTGTTTTGAAGCAGAAACAGCCTTATAAAATGGCTTAAAGCGTAATATGGGACCTCTAAAAATCAAGATAACCACCTAGCCTGTAGCCTATGAAAATAAAGACTACAGTAAACAAATAAATAGACTAAAGTGTATGCCAACTATTTTACGAGATTTCAGAATGATAAGAAGTAGAACCATAGCGATAAACAATGAAATAATTAAAACTAAACATCTTCTGAATGGAAAAACAGTGTTGGATCTAACAGGAGGGCTAAGGCCATTTGATCCACAGTAAGTAAAAAGCTTTGCCTCTGTGAAGAAACGAAGAAAGAAAAACAAGTATGTATATATAGACAGACCTATAGCCTCCTGATATGATTGAACCGTGAGCATTTGCCATAGAAAACCAGAGTCAACAGAGCCTCCAGCTGTAATCTCCACTGCGGGGAACACACGGATATCAACAGGCCCCTCAAATCAGCGCATCCCGCTCTCACTACGGGAGAGAGAGACACGGCGGCTGACGGGGCACGGCTAAAAGGAATCACTCTTTCAACACCGCCACAGAGAGAGAGAAAGAGAAAGAGAAACGAGAGAAGAGCCGCGCGAAGAGAGGGAACCGGGAGGACGCATCGAACGCTCCACGCCGGCCACTGGTGCTGGAACTCCCCGTGCGACCGACCGGAGGTGTGGGAGGGAAGGCTCGGTGCAGGGCGATCGTCTCGTCTGTGACTGTGGCGCTGAATTCACGGTTCAAGGGGATACAGAAGAGCTACGGGACTGCTCGGAGGACAGGGACGGGGAATTGAAAGCTAGTTTGTCAAGGATTTTCCGCCGCTGGAAAAGTCACATTGTACGACGCGGGTGAGTTTACGTTAAAACTGTTGTAAATACGCGTGCATTGCGTGGGTTAAAGGTAAGATACCGTTCAAATGCAAAGGATTATCACTATTTTTACACTTCTGTTTTCACTTCATGAACTGGTCGTTTGATTACGTGTATTGCAGTGACATTTGGGCACGTTTTGGAGCTGATCTGTGGTGAAATATGCGTAAAAACTGAGCAGCATCGGTGGAGCTAATCCAATGTGAAGGTTGTGGACGGCAGCCGGGATAACATTGCGTTACACCGGGGCCGTGGGATTTCGTCTACGTGTGTTTTTCTCATTTAGCCGCTAAAGAAAAGCGAAAACCGAGGAGTGGAGCGCTCCCTTTCGCGCATGTTAATGGGGCATCGTTGAAACGCGACCAAAAAGAGGCTAAAAACAGGGGAGGTTAGGTATTTTTGTGTTTTTTTTTCGAGGGGGAATTTGAAAGACAAACCGGCCCCGTTTTTTTAAAGCCATCCTGTTGTCATGGAGACGGGCTGGAGGCTGCTGCTGCTGCCTCCGTCTCTCCGCACACAGAGGGGACACACGGAGACAATGAGCCCCGGCTACAGAGCACACTGAGCGGATACGTGTTTGTGGGTTTTGGGGGGCACTTTGGAACCGACCCAAGTTACCAGCAACACAGTAAACCACATTATATCTATTTAAAAAGACTGAGGTTTATGTGCACTGTGCTGTTTTGCGCTGCGCTGGGTTAATTCATATTCTGTTTAGCAGCATTAGTACTTGATATTTATCTATCAGTGTTTCCTATTAATATTGGAGACTATTGTGCCCCCCCATAGTCTAAAAACAACCTGGACTATAGCATCACAAAATCACACTTTGTTGTCCATTGTCTAATCTTAAAAAAACATTTAAAAGTAACTATCATGGGCCAAAATGGCTGCTTTAATATTAAACAATATCAATAAATGTCATTTGTAATCCACAAATTGTATGAGGTGAAACTATTACATTTTTGTACCACCGCAGTCTCCCCAGAATCTACAGGAAACACTGTTAATACTAGAGATGTGCTGATACCGGTATCGGATATCGACGTTGATAATGAAAACTTTGGTGCAGTGGATATCAGCTTCCAAGATATCGATTCAGCTGATATCCCATTTTGGTCATTGGTGTAATGATGATTTACTGGCCGATGTTGTATTTTTACAAAGTTCTGTAGTTATAAAACACATTTGGATAATTTTTTACCATACTCTGTTTGTGTTTTGTGTTTAGAACAGAAAAAGTGGCATCAGCGCATTTCTAATCAATTTATATCTATTATTTTATTAATATATTTTTGGCATAATGAAACTCCAAAGCACATTCTCAGTTTGTTAATGTTGGTCTTAAACAATGGCATTAAAGCTATTTCTTCTTTGGGTGATATTTTTGAAGACTTTTGCCTATTTAAAAGACGCAATATTTAGTTCTGAGTTGTTAATTGCTATGGTAACAGTTTCATCCATCCATGGATAGCCTATAGTCTACATTCTAGTCTACTATATGGCCTAATTGTCTAGTATGAGAAGACTACAGGTAAAGTGGGTTGACAGTCTGAAAAAGCTTCATTTGTTTATACCCAGCAGGGAGTCCCATTCTTGAACTGTCTCATATTGATCTAATTAAGGTGAGCACAATATAGGCTAAGGCACATAGGGACTATGTGATAAAAATGCTCCTTTTTAGTAATAGAATGTAATACATAAAATAAGTGTAGGTCTGTACTTTCTTTGTTACCATGAGATCTTAATACTCGTTCTGATTAAGCTCAAAATGACACTAAAACTGCTCAAGAAAGCTCAAATTTTATCCTGTGAATGTGATTTTTTGCAGTATCTGTACTAGTACAAATGAGTATCTAGTTTTGTTATTAGTTTTAGTATTGTTTATCTATATTTTCAATACTTTTGGCAGCCCTACTGGTGAATATAGGTTACTTACTGTATACATTTCACAAAAGGGGCAGCAGACAATGAGCTGGTTTGTGCATTTTGGGGGGAATGACCCACAGACGTAGTACCCCTATTATTATTGTTGTTGCCCTATTTTATCATTGAATGCAGGGCTCTTTTGGATACACAATGAAAAGCTCAGTCTAAGAGATCTAGTGCAGTAAGTGTAATATCGAAAAATACATTACCGGTGCACCACATAAAGCAATCTAGCACATGTGCTGCTAAAACTGCTGGGTAATATAATGCTGAGGGGGCAGCTACACAATGGACTGGGGGTATCAGGGGTATACTGCCATTTTAGTGATTTGGAAAAGCACATTTGAAGTGGAGGTTTTTAATCATTGAAGCGGTAAGTGGATTACAAGGTCTGTGTTTGCAAAATTGACTCTTGTGAGGTTTTAGTCGTGTTGGAATCGTGTTACCGCCTCAAAAACACACCTGGAGTTGTGTTTTGTTTCATTCACACATGTTTGAGTGACCCCTTGTTATTATATTAGTGTGTCTACATCTCCAAACTCAAAATGCTTTTTTTCCACCTTGTGATGTCATAATGTCATAATTTTACCTTTAGTTCAGTAGAGATTGGCATTTCCTGGGATGAAATGATCCAAATGATTCTAGTGAAGGTGTAGGAGTTTAAAAACACAGTGGAGCACTTCCTGTATTACCACATGACATCACAAGGTGGATCAGAGTGTTTTCTGTTTGAGAGAAGGAAGAACTCAGCCTAAATCTGCAGGGTTTGTGTGTTAAACATGTGTGAATGAAACAAAACACAACTCCAGGTCTGTTTGTGATGAGAAAACTACATTATAACATAGATCTGAAAAAGAGCGTAATACAGGCCCTTTAAATGTTAATGTTAATGTTAAACTTATTTTAAACCATGGTCTTATTACAAATGAATTATAATTATTACTGTACTGCATATTGCGCCACAGGGCAAAGTTCACAAATTGCAGTTTCAATTATCTGAAAGAATTGTGTTTGTTGACAAAGTTGATAAAGTGACTGCTTCATCTACCCACTTCTATAAAACTGCTGTGTAATTGATTCTTTGCATCAACATTCCCTGGGTGTGAAGCTGACTGTAGGCACTGCTCTGTCTGAAGCTCTGTTTAGACTTCAGTCTGACCTATAGCCTGTTTTAACACCATCTGACCAGAAAGAACTGACTTGATTTGAGCTAGCATTAGCCAACAGTTTTTCAGAATTGTCAATCTCACTTTTTTGAACGCTCATGAACGCTCGTACTGATCACAGGCTCCTGAAAATGTGTTTAAATCCATTTTGTGTTTTTTCTTGAATTTTCAGAATATCTTAAAACATTTTTGTTTGTCTTTGCCAGTGTGTGCCTTGTGTCACCATGGTAACTGCTGAACATTCCGCCAATAGAGATACATGTAGATACAGTCTCATTTAGATCGCAAGATGGCATTTTGATCAGAGTAACAGTAACTGATAAAAGAGGAGGCAAGCTTGTGATGACTATACCACAATATTATTTAAGTGCCTATAGTACTATGATAACCCTATTAGAAGTAGAAGAGTTACTGATGGTATTTAAAGTGAAAATCGCTGCTTTACGCTGCAGGATTTATCACAGTTTGTCTGGAATCGCAATTAGCAAATCGCAAAGGCAGCAGTTTTTTTTCTGTATAAAAAATCCTGCTATCCCTGTAGTTTAGATCTGTACAAACATGTCCGGAAATGTGATTCAGTTTGTCAGTTCATATTTCTGTCTATTTGTCAATTCTTCTGGATATGTTTGAAATGTGAACTTTGAACAGAATCTTACTATTAAAACAGACATCACAAATCTAACCCAGTGCTTTTACCCAAATCCCACTAGCCAATAAAAAAGTCTTGTCAGTTAGTGTATAATGTGTAATCTGGCTATTTTAGATTTTTTATTTTTGTAAATATATAAAACAAAAATATGATGATTATATTGTCAGTTGTTTTGAGTCATGTGAAAAGGTCCAATATTCAAGTGAATAAATGCTGGATGTTGCTGTGTTCCAAGTGCACATTGGGGTGAGCTCATCGTTGGCAGTGCCTGTTTTGGAATGAGTTTGTGTAGAACAGGTTTGATTAGCATGCTACCAACAGCTACCAACAGCCAGTCATTCAGATTCTTCTCTTCTGTGGAGGGAGAGAAAGAGTGAGATATTTGTGCGTAGGCCTGTCATGATAACAAAACTTTTACAGCTTAAATCTTATATAGACAAAAAATAACCCCAAATCTCCCAGTATTACAAAGAAAATGTGTTGGAATCTTGTTACCTGCTCAAAAACGCACCTGGAGTTGTGTTTTGTTTCATTCACACATGTTTGAATAATCCTGCATTATTAGTCTGTCTACATCTTCATTGCTCAAAATGCTCTGTTCCACCTTGTGATGTCATGAAGTGGTTGTTTTCAAGTTAACAGCTCCTTTTACCGTTCAGTAAAGATCGGTAATTCCAGATCTGAAATGATCCAAATAATTCTTGAGTAGGTGTATGGAGTTTAAAGGTGCACTGTGAAACTTATCTGTTGGGATGTCCGCCACGGTATTCCACGGTATGGCATTAAACAAATATATCTTGTATTTATTCAATTAAATACAAGATATATTCAATTGCATGTATTACTGTGAGCAGGTCCACTTCTCCACAGATCTGACCTGTTGCCTGCTTGTCTCCATGGAGATAGTTAAATTAAATGCCGTACTGTAGAACATTACAGGAAAAAAGAATATGGAGTCAAGTAGATAGCGAAACCTCTACCAGAAACGTTACGCAGTGCACCTTTTGAAAACACACTGGAACACTTCCTGTATTACCCCATGACATCACAAGGTGGAAGAGAGTGTTTTCAGTCTGAGAGATGAACTCAGCCTAATACGCAGGGTTTGTGTATTGTTCAAGAAATACAGATTAATTAGACTAATGCACAACTTAGACAAAGCTGTAATAAGACAAAATAATCTCTTCACTTTGTTATCGCTCTCTTGACTTGGTCCATTTGGTCCATTACTTTTCAATTTGAAACTGATCGACCAATGGCATCATAATTACAGAGGCAAAGCACCTCTTAGTTTTCACATTTGCACTGTCTGGTTTCATTATATGTGAAATCCAACCAGTGAATTCACCTAAATCTACCAAATACCAGAGATAAAATGTCAAAGCTTGCATATTTTCAGTTTTAAGCTTAACTAATGTAGGTCTTAAAGGCTCTGTGCTTGTTTTTTACCATCTTAAAAACGTGAAAAACAGAACTAGTTCATTTAAAAAGTTATTCCTCACTTACCTTATGTTTTCAGAGCATCCTAATTATTCACAGCAATGAACTTAGAAGCACTTTTCACAACTCTAAGAGCGGACTGTATAATTAGATGCAAACAGTACACAGTGGATATACAGTATTTTGAGTTGCTTATACAACATATCTGTTAGGGAGGCACCAATACTGATACTGGTATTGGGTATAATAAAGTCTTTTTTCAGTCTCTCCACGGGTATTGGTTGATTTCAGGTATTGGCAAATACTTAAAGCCACAGTATCGGAATCGGTATCGGAAATGAAAAAGCTAGAACCCTAATATCTGTACTGAGGCAAGACAAATTTTGCTGAAACACATGGGACAAATAGGGTACAGGGCCTTTAATAATATATCTTACGCACATCTAACACTAATTTTCATAGTTTATTTAGTATATTTCAGTGGTGTCTATATAAATTTGGCTTGTGCTCCGTCAGGATGTGGGTGGCTTTGTTCAAACAGGTGGTAGAAGGTCTTGATTATGTTAATTACAGATATTTGCATGTCTCGTCTGGGGGTCTGTTCTAACAGTGTCCCAGTTTAACAGTGGTTCAGTGGTGTGAGTGTAAAATTACTGAGATTCAACCAAAAATATCTGACACAATATAGATTAGAGCTGGGTGATATGTACGCCTGTTATGATAACTCATTTTGAAGTACAATATAGTGTTACAGAAAACCTCTAACAAAATAGTTTTCTGTAACACTATATTGTACTTCAAAATGAGTAATAATATTGAAACTACAAATACTGTCACAACAACCCAAAAGCAGGATTAGCCCAGTTTAGTCCTGTTCTAGTGCTGGTTTAGTCCTGATTTAGTTCTGGTTTTGTCCTGTTCTAGTTCTGGTTTAGTCCTGATGATGAAGACTTGGATTAGTGTTGGTCTCGTCCAAGTTTAGTTCAGGTTTAGTCCCAATTTAGGGTGCGTTCACTCTTGTACTTGGCTTGCTTAGTCCTGGTTTGAGCCCTCTTTAAGTTTGACTTGGTTTGGTCCTGTTCTAGTCCTGTCCTAGTCCTGATTTAGTCCTGGTTTAGTTCTGTTGTTAAGTCCGGGATTAGTTCTGATTTAGTCCTGTTCTAGTCCTGGTTTAGTCCTGTTTTAGTCCTGGTTTAGTCCTGATTTAGATTTAGTCCTGATTTAGTCCTAGTTTAGTCCTGTTCTAGCCCTGGTTTAGTCCTGATTTAGTCCTGTTCTAGTCCTGGTTTAAAAGTCTTGATTTAGTCCTGATTTAGATTTAGTCCTGATTTAGTCCTAGTTTAGTTCTGTTCTAGTCCTGGTTTAGTCCTAATTTAGATTTAGTCCTGATTTAATCCTGTTCTAGTCCTGGTTCAGTCCTGATTTAGATTTAGTCCTCATTTAGTCCTAGTTTAGTCCTGTTCTAGTCCTGGTTTAGTCCTGATTTAGTCCTGTTCTAGTCCTGGTTTAGTCCTGTTCTAGTCCAAGTTTAGTACTGCTTTAGTCCTTGTTTAGCCCTGGTTTAGTCCCAGTAAGGTCCAGGTTTAGTCCCAATTCTGATCTGGTTTGATTACAAGGGTGAACACATGTAAAATCCTGCACCAGACCTCATAGAAACTTAACAGTCTCAACTTGAAAGAAAACCTAGATTTTAAGTTTTACCTGATTTAAATTTAATTTTAATTTCCTAATAAATCCCACATTGCCTTGTTTCTACCCTCCTGTTGTATTACTTAAGTTGCTCCTGATAACTGCTCAGACACAAGACGCCTGTTACTCATCACATTCTTTCCTCCGCTCTCTGTAATTTACCACAATTTGACCAAAGTCCTTTATTTAACATCACGTTACAGCGTTTTGAGTTGTGTCTGCCTGTACTGTGCCCTGTCGTACCTCCTCTATTGTTTTGAATCTAGAAACACTAAGTTTTAAAATCGATTGTTTTTTTATTTTTTAAACAAGACATGGTAAAGACTGGGGGAGATACTGTATATGCTATGCTTTTTCAGTGCCTCATCACCACAAAAAGGTAATTTAGGGTTAAAGGTTCATTATGTAACTTTTTGGATGGGGATCTGTCACCTTGTTGTTTCTGTGGATATGTCATTGCTTTGCTTCGAATGTTCCACAATATGGCATTAAACAAATCTACCTCACATTTATTCTGTTACAGGTGGCTTTATTGCTCAAAAATACCTTGAAAAACAGGCATTCTGACTGTGAGCGGGGTTGCCTCTTCACAGATCTGACCAGTAACGCGGCCTTACACAATGCACCTTTTGATTTAGGCTCCAAAGTACACGTTAACTGGCTGTTCAGGATTGTGCATTGCTTTTAAGGTCTTCACTTCCTTATTGTGATTGTTCAGTTGCCAAATCATCAGAAACATCTTTTCAGTTACTTGTGTTAAGAACAGTTTCTACAATTCTGAAGTACTGAATCCTTTACATTCTCATTTAAAGGTCCTGTATTACTCAAAACTGACTCTCGTGAGGTTTAAGGTTTATGTTATAATGTTGTTACCTCCTCAAAACCATACCTGTGATGGTGTTTTGTTTCATTTACACATGTTTGAGTAACACTCGGTAGTTTTCATGTTAACAGCTCCTTGTACCTTTAGTTCAGTAGAGATCGGCAATTTCAGGGCTGAACTCATCCAAATGATTCTGGTGAAGGTGTGTGGAGTTTAAAGACACAGTGGAGCACTTCAATAGTATGTGATTTTCAACATTAAATCACAGTACTTTCTTTTATTTTCCCATATGTCCTTATATCTGTGTACTCCCTCAGTGGTCCTGTAGGTTCCATAGTGTTCCATGGGCGTATACTCGTCTGTGTGCTCTCTTTGATTTTTTTATTAACAGTATCTGCTCAAATGAGTATCTAGTTTTGATACTAGTTTTAATATCGATTAGTGTCTGATTTTCGATACTTTTGACAAGCCTAGCCCCACCATTTCCATATAATAACCACATTTTCCACATATATAGAAATATTCATTTAAAAAATGCACCAATTTCATTCCCATTTCTATTACACACAACACCACAGGCTCTCTCTGTTTAACCATTATTCTAACACAGTGGAGGGAAATGCAGGCTCCATTAGCGGACATTGAAAACTGTCAGCTTATGCCTCCTCATTTAGATCACTCTGATGAGTAATGGGGCCTTGGCGATGGTTCCTGGACTACACAAAATTGCTTCAGGAACAAGACAAATCACCACTTTATTTTTGGCATTATTTTGACATCAGATTTTGAATGGGAGGTGATGGTTGGCCGCAGTAAAGTGACAGTTGATTTAGGGCAAAGTATTGGCAAATGCTGTTCAAATTGGATAATTTTGGTGAAAAAAAGAAAAAAGAAAGTGTATTTCAAAAAACAGATTTCGGAATTTTCACAACTTAAATCCTATTAGATCTCTGTTTCAAAAACATTACTAATACATATATAAAATATATCCGGTCTGCACTACAGGTTCATTTTGACTGGAAAGAGGCACTAGTATTCGTGATTTCAGTTTTGAGCCAAATAATCAGGATTATTGTTATTATTAAAAATGACTAGGAAATTGTAGGCCTTTAATAATAGCTCCACATGTTTATATTTCTTAAGCAGTTATTCAAATACTAATACTTTTACCATATTTTGCACAGTACCTGTAATATTGCAGTAATATGCAGTAAAATAGGGCTTTCCACCATCAAAAGGTTGGTGGTTCAAATACCGCTCTTGACATAAACAGTCGTTGGTAGATCACTGACGCACAAGCTGATCCCAGCTCCCACAAATAAATTTTGCCTTTGTGTCGTTGGGCAAGACACCTAACCCACCTTGCCACCAGTGTGTGCGTTCCGTAATCTAAAGAGCTTTGAGTGCCTTAAAGATGGAAAAGTGTTATATAAAAATGTGACCATTTACTTCATTTACCTCATAAAGGCAATAGAAAAAAAAATACACCATGTAGATGAATCAGGATAAAATTAAAAAACAGCATTGGGGTGATTCTGCATGCACTGGCATATTGACACTTTGCAGCTGATGTCTGGAGGCACTGCTCTGTCTGAAGCTCTATCACTCAAATTAGACTTTAATCTGAGCTTTATTTTAACACAGCCTGACCATAAAGAGCCGACTTAGCTGAAACTACAACAGGTGAGCTGGTTTGTGCTGTTAAACAAGTCTCTCACAAATAACATTCCAGTCACAAGCTAGCTAGCATTAGCCAACAGTTTTTCAGTGAGTCACTCTCACCTTTTTGTTGAAAATCAACACATAAACAGGATCATGACTCTCTGTCCTGCAGCTCCCAGGAGCTCCGGCCCAGAAAGAATTCTCCCATAGAGCGAAATGCATTTTTTGTGAAATCAAACTGCCCATGTTCGGCTGACAGGGCCTCGACAGCGTTCATAAAGGTCAGATTTTGTAGGGATTCTTCTGTATTTTTACAATATCAACTTGAGCACAGGCCACTGAAAACAACGCAACACCATCTTGGATTCATCTTCCAGACTTTCTTACCGCTCTGTGATGAACACTCGTATTGATCAGAGGCTCCAGAAAATGTGCTGTTAAAGCCATTTTTTAATTTTTTTCTTGAGTTTTCAGACTATTCTAAAACTTTTTGCTAATGTGTGCATTTTGTCACCATGGTAACTGCTGAGCATTCCGCCATAGATATAGGCTACATGTAGAACCCCCCCAGCATGATGTCACTGTAAACTGTACTGTAGTGTATTCTGCCCCACTGGCCTGTCTTTGCCCTGACTTCCTCCTGCAGTCGTGTTTAGTCCAATATTTCAGCCCTCTACACGAGTCCCTGTCTGCACGTGTTGGTTTTCCTGTTTTGAGTCTCGGGTGAAGGAGCAGGAAACGTTGCGTTGAGAAGCACATTTCCAGAAGGTGACTCAGGAGAGGAGCATTGTCTGTGCTGGTGGAGAGCAGGGCAGTGGGTCAGACAGATGCACTACAGACCAGGCCAGAGAGCTGAGCCAAGAATGAGACAAACTTTTATTTACAGAGCGGATATTTATTCATGTTTTTCCATTGTTGTTGTTCGGATGTTATTTGGAGTAGTTTGGATTGGGGTTGATGTCGATGTCAACCCCAATCCATTTTTTTTTTATTTCTATACTCTCAAAATTAACATATACAGAAATTGGGATGTTCTGCATGTATTTCTATGGCCGTAATGTTCAGAAGTTTCCATGGTGACACAGCCACAAAAGTTTTAAGATCTATCTGAAAAAAAAAAAAAGATTTAAACAGCACATTCTCAGGAGCCTGTAATCAATACGAGTGTTCATGGTCCTGTTTAGGTGTTTGATTTTCAACAAAAATGTGAGAGTGACGAACTGAAAAACTGTTGGCGAACGCTAGCTAGCTCGTGACTGTAATTTTATTTGTGAGAGACTTGTTTAACCGCACAAATCATCTCATATGTTGTCACATTTCCAACTTAGTCAGTTATTTCTGGTCAGCTTGTGTTAAAACAAAGCTGACATTAAACTCTAACTTGAGTAACAGAGCTTCAGACAAAGCAGAGCCTACAGTTAGCATCACACCCCTAGGGAATATTGATGATATCAGCTGCAAAGTATCAATATCATTCTGAACGCAAGTTAATTAATTGCATTTTAGATTACAACATGTTTGTAATTGAATAGAGCGGTAACTGGAATCACATTCATTGATTCGATTGATTGCATAGCCCTGGTTAAGGTCAGACATTTAGTTACTCATTAGTTAATAATAGTCCCAAATAGTAGTACCAGTAGTAGTAGTAGTAGTAGTAGGCCTTATTGATACTTTGCAGCTGATGTCGTCAACATTCCCTGGGGATGTAAAGCTAACCGTAGGCACTGCTCTGTCTGAGGCTTTGTTAGACTTTATTCTGAGTTTTACTTTAACACAAGAAAGAGAAAGAGCTGACTTAGTTAGAACTAGAACGGGTGAGATGATTTTTAGTGTCGTTCTTAAATTGCATTACAATCACAAGCTGGCTAGTTTCAGCTTAAAGTTTTTCAATTAGTCATTCTAACCTTTCTGTTGAAAATCAAATGGGACCATGAACGCTCGTATTGATCACAAGGTCCTGAAAATATGTGATTTTTTAATCCATTTTGTATTTTTCTCTTGAGTTTTTAGACTTCTTTCTAACTGATGAACATTCTGACATATACATAGATGCAGAAGACCTCCAGAATAATGTAATATCAATAGGACGAGTGCAGTATGGATCATTTTTGGTAAGAACAACTACACTTTAATTACCCTTAACAGTGGCTTAATTTATAATGAACAAATTATTGATTAAGAATGATTCAGGCTTAGTAACACCCTAATTTAAGTATTACTAAGTCTGAATAACTAATAATACATTTGTTCATTAGTGAATTGAGTCTGTTCATAAGATAATTAGTATTTAGTAATTATAAAGTCATATTTCAGTCTTATGTTACCTCCTACCTCCTGACCTCACCAAGCTAAACATAATGAGCTGTGGCATTGCCTTGTGTCTGGTGTTACCTGTGAGTACAGAGACCTCTGGCTCTCACACAGAGGAGCGCTGGAGCTAATGAGGTCAGACAAGTTAAAAGTGGACGATTGGCAGCTATTATTCCACTTAACCTGAGCTGAAGAGGCTGCACAGCTCAAAATCTGTGTCTGTGCAGGTTTACTATAGAGAAAACACAATAAACAGATATGTGGACCCGATCTGAGCTCACTCTGTTAGCTGTAGGCCTGCCACGATGATACTATATCGATTTATCCTTCAATATATGAAAGATGGAACAATATACAGCATTTTGGCTAAGTCTGTCACAATAACAAACTTTGAAACGCAAAATATAACAATAAACGATAATACTGAAACTATTTTTGCCATCGACATAATAACTCAAAAACAGGATAATCCCAGTAAAGCAGTTTATATGGACAGTATAATTAAAAGACATAAGATATAAATACAAATAAATAACAGAATGAAGCAATAAATGTTCAACCCAAGTTATTTATTCCACCCTCTACAGCTCTTATGGTATTAAGACTAGGGCTCTAACAATAACCAAAATATCGTGATATCATAACGTTAAAAGTCTCGCAATAATATCGGAGGCCATCACAATATGTCTTTCTAAATGTCTTTCTTTGTAATTTTAATGTCTTTCTTAATCTGTAAAGCATTTTGAATTACTTTGTGTATGAATTGTGCGTTACAAATAAACTTGCCGTGCCATGGTGCGGCAATAGCTAAAAAACAGAGGGAACTACATAGACCATGATCCTTTGGTGTTGTCAGTGCAGACTACATGAAGAAATAACTGTTATGAAGCACTTTTAAATCTTAATTCTTCCTATTATAACAATACCAAGGGTTTTCAAAGCTTTTCCCGGAAAAGGAAACAGTAGCATATTCACAATTTTGTAAGCCTCCACAAAATATCTCAAGAAATGTCAAACCGTGATGCATATCGTGAAAATATTGTATCGAGGGGATTTTGATCTCTTTACATCCCTAATTACGACTAAAATAACAAAAATCTCCCCATTATTGCAAAGAAAATGTACATACGATAAATACTGAAACCCAAAATACATGGTTCCATCTTTCATATATTGAACCATAAATCGATATTGTAATTATCAGGACAGGCCTAATTTTGGCTCATTATTGCTTCATTCCGCTATTTATTTGTTTCAGTTGAGCTTTATAATTATTGCATTGACAGAGGATTGGCTGTAGACCTCTTGATTAAAAAGACTATTTGAAATGATTGCGTAATTTCACAGCAGTATGGCTCCTACTTCTTCTACAGTACTTCTACTTCTTTTGCTACTGCTATACATTTAATATCACCGCCCCCACTGCTTTTATGTTATAAATCTACCATATTACATTGAGTGCTTGTGATGTTGAATATATAGGTTTATTGAAGTTCAGGTGCAGATTAGGGATTATAGAGATTAGAAGTCAGTGTTCACAGATTACGCCCCGCCTCTGTGTTTAATGATCAGAATGGATGACTGCAGTGCTGTGATTGTGATGTCATTGATCAAACCCAGAGGCATTGTGGGTAAAAAGGCTTGAGGAGTGAAACAAACCTGTGGACTCTGTATGGAGCGTGCGTGAGTGATGGTCCAGTTATTGTGAACACAGCTGTGGGGTTTGTTGTGATACAGGATTATTGATGCTTTTTTCTACGTAATCTTGTTTGGACAAAAGAAAGATGTAAGAAATAGCCAGTGTTTCAACCATATTTTCTGATCTATGTTATAATGTTGTTTCCTCATCACAAACATACCCGGAGTAATGTTTTGTTTCACAGGTTTAACACACAAGTCCTGCATATTTAGACTTGAGTTCTTCCCTCAAACAGAAAACACCGTGCTTCACTGTGTTTTTAAACTCCATTCACCTTCATTAGAATCATTTGGATGATTTCAGACCTGGAACTGCTACTCTGGAATCTCTACTGAACAAAAGGTGAAAGGTAGCTGTAAACCTGTAAACTACCGCTTCATGACATCACAAGATGGAACAGAACACAACTCCAGGTCTGTTTTTGAGGAAGTAACAACATTCTAACATGGCTTAAAGCTCACAGGGGTCAGTTTTGCGTAATATAGGACCTTATCAAATCTCAGTGTCCAATAGAGGGTTTGCACCACCACGTGACCCCATAGCAACGGTAAGTACGCCGCCATGACACTGGGCACGCTATTGACTTCTGTACAGTAGCATCAGAGAAACATGGGCAGGTTTTGTTGTGTATTTGGCTGGTCTAGCCGTTCTGAAAGGGATGAAATGATTCGTTTTTTCAATGTTCCTCTGGAAATTACTCATCATGGAGCTCAAACAAGGGAATTATCGCAAAAAAGACAGGAATTATGGCTTGCAAACTTCGAATGGTGCCATCATGACACCTGAAGTTTGCTCACGTCACTTTCATCAAGGTATTTGCTATTCAGATTGTTTCATAGCTTATTTAATGAAAGAAGCACACTTACTGAACTAAAATTTCATTCATTTAGCCAGGAAAACCCGCACCAGTTTACGATCCAATGAACCTTGAAATGAAACACTTACCTTTCCGATCAAAACCTTGACGTTACTGCTAGCGTTTCCTACATAAACACACCAGCAGATGTTTTTATGTAGAAAAAGCTAGCAGTAACGTCAAGGTTTTGATCGGAAAGGTAAGTGTTTTCCAACTCGCATAGAACCATGTCACTTGCCATAGGACTGGCGTTTTCTTTATTGCTTTGCTTATCAACAACAATGTCTTCTAGAATTAATTGTTTTTTGAGAGGGGATCTTTCTAACGTTCGCGAGTATCTTTTCATGGCCGATTTTTTCGTAGTTTGGCTCACAGAGCTCTTCGACTCGTGCCCCATATTGATCGTAGGAGCCCAATCTGGGTTCATTGGATCGTAAACTTGTGCGGATTTTCCTGGATAAATGAATGAAATTTTAGTTCAGTAAGTTTGCTTCTTTCATTAAATAAGCTATGAAACAATCTGAATAGCAAATACCTCCCTTGTTTCCCTTGTTTGAGCTTCCTGATGAGTAATTTCCAGAGGAACATTGAAAAAACAAATCGTTTTATCCCTTTCAGAACGGCTAGACCAGCCAAATACACAACAAAACCTGCCCATGTTTCTCTGATGCTACTGTACAGAAGTCAATAGCGTGCCCAGTGTCATGGCGGCGTAGTTACCGTTGTTATGGGGTCACGTGGTGGTGCAAACCCTCTATAGAGATAATGGAGCACTAAAATAATTGTTAGTTGCAGCTCTATAATTAGGACACAACACATACTCGTTCTGCCATCATCTTTGTCCATGGATTCTTATGGATTTTACATTTAGTCTGAAACACTCGACATTCTCAATAAAGTATCTCTCTCTCAGTCTCTCTCTCTCGCTGTCCATCAAACCATCCACCTCCGTCTGCAGTTCCACTTTTTCACACTCTAAATCTGTCGTTTTTCCTGATTTCACGGAGGTGAAGTCAAATGCTCCCAGTCTGATTACTTCCTCTAGCTGTTTCTTTGTGCATCTAATTCAGCCACCACCACCCACTGCTCCCTCCCTCCCCCTCTCTCTCTTTCGCCATTTCTCTCAGCTACTCTCTCCCCTCTTTCACTCTCTTAATGTCTCTCTCTCCTACTTTTTAATACTCTCTCTCCTACAACCCCTATCCAATTTCTCTCTCTCTCTCCTACTTCTCCTTTCCTCTCTCTTACTCTCTGTACCTCTTAATATATCTCTTACTCCCTCATAACCCCCTTCTCTCTCTTCCTCTTCCTCTCTCTCTTCCTTTCACCACTTCCTCCTCTCTTTCTTTACTTCTGTCTTTCTCTGTACCTCTTAATCTCTCTCTCTTACTCCCTCACACCCTCCCGCTCTCTCTCTCTCTCCCCCCCTTGTATTTCTCTACTCCCCACACCTCTCTCTCTCTCTCTCTCTCTCTCTCTCTCTCTCTCTCTCTCCATCTGTTTGTATTTGCAGTCTTTTAGAGAGAGCAGTGGCGTGGATCAGTGAAGGATCCCGGAGGACTGCGGTCGTGTGTCTGAGCGATCGATACATCACAACAGGAGTTTTTTTGTTTGTGCTTTTGGAGAAAGAGAGAGAGAGAGAGAGAGAGAGAGAGAGAGAGAGAGAGAGAGAGAGAGAGAGAGAGAGAAGGGAGAGAGGCAGTGAAAGAGAGAGAAGGAGAGATAAAGAAACAAAGGTTCAGAGAGGGAGAGAGGGGGACAGGAAAGAGAGAGAGATGTAGATGGGCAGAGAAAAAGAGCAAAAGAGAGGGGGAAGGGAGAGAAAAATAGTATGAGAAAGACAGTTAAAGAAAGTGAGAAGGAGGGAGAGAGAGAAGGCGACAGGCATATTGATAGAAACGAGAGAACAGATAGAGGAGACAGAGGAGGAGAGATCTGATGCCACACAGCTCCTCAGAAGGTTTTTGTGTTGGACGTGTCTGGTGATTGACACATGAGAGATGAACATTAAAGGAGAGAGATAAGAGTTTAAGTCTGTGAGCTGCTGCTGACGGAGGAAAAGCAATAAGTCTGATACAGGCCCAAAGACACAATAACAAGGTTTACCCAAGGAAATAACTCCTTTCAATGGGTTTAGCTTTACCAGTACCAAATAATGACATGTGGACCATCTTAAAGGTCCTATAGTACGCACAATTGACTCTTGTGAGCTTTAAGTCATGTTCTAATGCTGTTACCTAATCAAAAACATACCTGGAGTTGTGGTTTGATTCATTCACACAGCAGTAATCCTTAATACTTTAGAACTGACAGAACTGAAGAAGCAGCTTGGATAAGCTGTGAAACGTATTCGACCAAATAAATTTTTGTCCAGTTGACAAATTGAATTTCTCATTTTGCCATTAATCCTTTATTATTAGTCTGTCTACATCTCCAAAGCTCAAAATGCTCTGTTCCACCTTGTGATGTCATGACGTAGTTGTAATTTTCAAATTAATAGCAGGTATATGGGGATTAAAAACACAGTGGAGCAATTCCTGCATTACCACATGACATCACAAGGTGGAACAGAGTGTTTTCTGTTTGAGAGAAGAGCTCAGGGTAAATATGGAGGATTTGTGTGTTAAACATGTGTGAATGAAACAAAACACAACTCCTGCTTTGTTTGTGATGAGGAAACATAACATACAGGATCAGAAAATAGCGTAATATGGGCCCTTTAAAGATGGAATATTTTACTTCTATGGGGTATTAACTGCTAACACATAACATATTTAGATCACCATGGTGGCTTTTATTGTTTTGCTATATTTGCCATAAACAACATATTAACGTGTTATTAGTTTAACTTTCATTTCTGAGTCTCACCTCTCTTACTCTTGCTCTACGTGTTAAGTCACTCCCCCCGTTCTGCTAATGAAACTACTGCACATCGCGTCAGGTTTGTGAAGTTGTTGTGTACAGTTTTGTATCATGTTTTTGTATATTTATGGAGAAATGTCGTGTGGGAGCATGAGTGACGTAGGCTTGTGGGTGGAGCACTGGACAGAATCTTACAGCTAACCGTAAAGAGGATTTGAATAAGACCCAGGAGGGATCACTAAAATGCTCAAACATGTTGTTTTAAGATTAAAACATATTCACTTGCCTTGAAAATAAGCTTTAAAACCCAGAGGTGACTTTCTCCCACTCCGCTTTAAACAGATCCATTTTACAAACCCAGTGAGAGAATAAAGGGCAGAATAAAGGGCAGCCTCTTGTCTGCGGTACAGGTCATTTACTGTTATATCTGTCTTCTTCTATAAGTTCTATCTGTCTCTTGCTTTTATAAATAGCTGTTGTGTCTCACTTTTACAGATGTACTGCACTATAGTCAACATAAGGCTAAAGGGCACCCACTTTATAACACTGCATGGGTCACCACCATAACACACTGGTCTGTTCTATCTCTCTCTTTCTTTTTCTCTCCTCTCTCTCTCTGTTTTTCTCTGTGTGTGTCTTGTCTCTATCACTCTCTCTCCTCTCCTTTCTCTCTCTGTCTCTCTCTCTACCCGGTATCTCTTTCTCTCCCCCTCCCTCTCTGTCTCTCTCTCTCTCCACATGTTCTCTCTATTATTGCTCTGTCAGGGCTGTTTTTCCTATTAACATCTCCTCCACACAGCCCTCTCCTCTCCTCCGCTCTCTTCCGCTCTCCTCTTCTCCACTTGTCTCCGGCTTATGGGCCCATTTGACAATTACTGCGGAATGAACAGATGAGACACTCACAGACACAGAAGCGAGAGAGAGAGAGAGAGAGATGGGGAGATAGTGAGATAGCAGAGAGACAGGGGAGAGAGGAAGAATAAAGAAAGAAAGAAGGAGAGAAGAGAAACAGCAGAAAGAGAGACAGTGTAGAGAGAGACAGAGAGAGAATGAAGAGAAAGGGATGATAGAGAGGTGGAAGGTGAGGTGAAAGGTATTGCAGAGAAAAAGGGGAGAGATAGTATAGACAGATATGAGAACAGAAAGAGAGAGGGGGCAGAAAGATTGAGAGATTGAGAGAACAGGCAGAGAGAGAGAGAGGAGATTGTGGAGAGGAGAGACATAGCAAATATCGAGAGAGCAAAGAAAGAGAAAAGAAGGGGAGAGAAGAGACAATGGAAAGTTAGCAGAGAGGAGGAGAGAAAGAGACATAGCAAAGATAGATAGAGGAACGAAAAATAGAAGAGACAATGGAGAAATAGCAAAGATAGGAGGAAAGAGAGCAAAACAGAGAGAGGAGAGACATAGCAAAGACAGAGAGCAAGGCTAGAGAGAGCAAAAACAGAGAATAGAAGAGGAGGAGAGAGACGAGACAATGAAGAGACAGCAGAGATAGGAGGAGAGAGAGAGAGAGGAGAGACATAGCAAAGACAGAGAGAGCAAAGAAAGCGAAAAGGAGAGGAGAGGCAAGAAACAATGCAGAACTAGCAGCGATAGGAAGAGAGAGAGAGGGACATAGCAAAGACAGAAGAGAAGAGGAGGAGAGAGAAGAGACAATGAAGAGACAGCAGAGTTAGGAGGAGAAAGAGAAGGCAGAGCAGAGTAGAGATAGCAGTAAGCATAAAGCATAATGAGGAGCAGATGAAGAGAATTCCCACTTCTCGGCTGGCGTTTCGTAACAGTTTCCATTTAAAGCGTGTGTTGTGTGTCAAATGTGCGCAGAAACACGTCTCTGAGGAACACGAGTGAATGTAAATGGACCTTTGTGTTGAACATGAGCTCTGCTGTTCTGTACCACGGCTCACGTTAAGGCCATTGGTGGTTTTCAGATTCGAGAATGTAATGATGTAATACTCCCAGATGGGGGCAAGAGACAGTTTTCCCTATTGATTTCATTGTACTTTGCCATGAAATATCCAAAAGTTAATTCACAAATGTTGAATCTGATCATTTCTATAGTGACTAGAGCCAGGAACTCACTGTATTACAACAGAAATCAGCATTTTATAATGTTTATTTTAGCTGCCCCCCATCTGTATTAAATAATATTGGCCTATAGTGTGTTGTGATGTCATCTGAAACTCAACAATAGTCTCTGAACATCTGAACACATCAAAACTACAAAATGTGATTTGTGTATTAAAGCTGCATTGCGTCACTTTTCTGGTGAAGGGTCCGTCCAATGCTTTTCTTCATGGAGATGTTATCGCTTTGTCTGTTAATGAATAAATGTAAGGTTGAGCTGTTTAATGTCATATTATGGAACATTTTAAGCAGAGCAACGACATATCCATAGAGACAAGAAGGTGACGGACCCAAAAAGTTCCACAGTGCACCTTTAAACATGAGTTCTGTTGTTCTGGACCAGGGCTCAGGTTAAGGCGAGAGTCTCTGTAGATCTGCAGCTAAATACATGGAAACTACAAGATGTGATTTGTGCCTTTTTGGTGTTGGGGGAAAAAGTCAGACTCGATTTCAATACTAAGGAATAGACTTGATACTCAGTACTGATTCCCATACCACAATGAAAAAAACATGCTTTCTTTAGACTACAGAATGTGATTTTCAATATTAAATGGTAGTATTTTCTTTTATGTGGTCTGGTCTGTGTAATCCAAGTAGGTTCCATAGTGGTCCATGGGCGTATACTAGTCTATGTGCTCTTATACTTGTTCTGATACAGCTCAAGATCGTTCTAAAGACATTCAGGAAAACTTCATTTCTGTCCTGTGAAAGTGACTTTTTAGTATTTATACCTGCTTAAATGAGTATCTAGTTTCGATACTAGTTTTAATATTGATTAGTATCTGATTTTCAGTACTTTTGACAACCCTAGGCTAAGATTTATTTATAAAGGTTATTAAAGGTTGAACTGAATTATATCCTGACATTCTGAGTTAATGTCAGTTTATTTATTTATTTAATCTGTTATCTTGACTAGACACACGCTGAATGTCTAGTCCAGATAACGGCTACAATGATCAAAATATGATGTTGTTTGGATCTTGTCACCTACTGACTTTGTGATCAGTTTTTTCTTTTTATTTGTTCACAAAATACCTGTACATTTAGTCATGGTTGTAGTCCTCTTTAATCTCTTTTTATTTCATTTTCACATTTACAAATCATCTTCTGTAGAACTGCTCTAGCCCAGCCCAGCTCTTCTTCACTGTTAAACGTGTGTCGTCTGTGGAATGCAGAAGAACGAGTCAGCTTTTCCTGGTTCAGAGACTGTGGTGAAACCCAGACTCAAGATCTGAACTTTCATTTTCTCTCCTTCTCACCTCATTAGAGCATTTACACACACTACGCACGACTTACCTGAAACACATTTTCCAGCTTTTTTTTTCCTTTTTAAACCAACTTTTGACTACTTTTTGTTCCACGGTTTTATGGTTATCAAGGGGATTTGCGTGGTACGTTTAAAGATGAGATATTACACTTGTATGGGGGTATTAATTGTGAACACGTCCAGTCTAACTTTATTTGTATAGCCCATTTTACCAACACAAAGTCTCCAAAGTGCTGCACAGAGTAGGCCCAATATAAATTAAAGGTGCATTGTGTAACTTTTTCTAGTGGAAGGTCTGTAAAATGCTTTGCCTGGAATGTTTCACAGTATGGTATTAAACCTTTCTATCTTCATGGAGACCAAACCAGACCAAGTTACAGGCTAGATCTGTGGAGAGGCGACCCCGCTTACAGTCAGAATGTCTGTTTTTCTAGGTATTTTTGAGCTATAAAACCACCTGTAATTAAATAAATTTAAGGTAAAGCTGTTTAATGTCACACTGTGGAACATTCCAGGCAGAGCAATGACATCTCCATAGAAACAAGCAGGTGACGGACCCCCAAACAAAGTTACATCGTGCACTTTTAACACATTAAATAAAAGAAAGCATAACAAATAACTAAGCAAGTCAATAAAAACATAAAAAATTTAAATTAGCAAGAAAAAATAGAAAACACATAACATATTGAGATCACTATGTTAACTTTTATCATTTTGTACAGTAGGGTTTGAATAGGCCCCAGGAGAGATCGCTATATTACTCAAACACATATGGAACAATGTTATAACATGGTAGAAAGGTCCAAAAAAGTGTCTGTATGAGATTTTTGGTTTTAAGTTTAGTTTTGGCCCAGTACCAATATATTGTAAAAGCAGCTCTTAGGGTCAAAATAAGTCTGCTGTGCTGTCTGTGTTTTTATTGGTTGTAAACCAAGAAGTAACGTTGGTGCACAGTTAGTATGCTCGTAGTGGTGTGATGCTGGCCTCTGAGAGTTGTGGAAATACTTATAAACTCATAAAGAATAAGTTTGTGATTAAGAAAGTGAGGAATAAAATGAGATACCGCTACAAATAGTTTAAAGTTTAAAACCTTTTTTTTCATATTTTAAGGCAGCAAAAATGTATTACAGCACCTTTAATTCAACAGATACAGCTCTTTCACAAATGAAGTCATTACAAGTTTTTGGATGTGGTAAATTGTAAATTGCATACAGTTTGCCGAATGTCTCTCCTTACTCTCTACCCCATTTTCTCTCCACACTTTCCAAACAACAAAAGCAGGATTTGAGTGTGTGTCTGTTGTGTTGTGTTTTGTTTCATTCAAACGTGTTTAGTAATCCTTTATTATCAGTTTGTCTACATTTCCAAAGCTCAAAATGCTCCGTTCCACCTTGTGAGGTCATGAAGCGGTAGTTTTCAAATGAATAGCTACCTTTTACCTTTAGTTCAGTAGAGACAGGAAAATGTTTGTTTAATTTTAGTACAGTAAAGTTTTGCTGCTGTTGAATATTACATTGTTGTCCTCAAGTTTTGTGACCTCTCCCTCCCCCGGGCTCACAGATAACAGTTGTTTTATATAAATGGATCTCGAAAAGGAAATGGCAAAAGCGGTTATGAAACTCGCTCTGATGAGGCAGGGTCTAATGTGGGGGATAATTTTCATTTTCCTGTTTTGATTAAACATTTAGAGACTTGGAGCTGCGGTGTCCTCATACCAGGATCACACAGAGCACTCAGATTTTCAACAAACACCCACAATTACTGCATTTTCAAAGAGAAGGTTTGATACTTAATACCGATACCAAAATGCTAATTAAAAAAAGACAACTCATTTTCAACATAAAATAATAGTACTTTTCTTAAAGTATAATGCTTTAGCTAAAGGATTAGAAATATTATAACCCCCAAACAGTGAGTTAGTTTTTATAATTTAAAGGTGCTATATTACGCAAAATTTACTTTTCTGAGCTTTAAACCATGTTATAATGTTACCTCATCAAAAATATACCTTGAGTTTTGGTTCATTCACATGTTTGAGTAATCCTTTATTATTATACTACATGTCCAAAGCTCAAAATGCTCTGTTCCACCTTGTGATGTCATGTAGTGATAGTTTTCAAGTTAACAGCTCCTTTTACCTTTAGTTCAATAGAGATCGGCAATTCTAGGGCTGAAATCATCCAAATGATTCTAGTGAAGGTGTGTGGAGTTTAAAAACACAGTGGAGCACATCCTGTATTACCAAGGTGGAGAGTGTTTTCTTCAGAGAACTACTCATCTTAAATATGCAGGATTTAATGTGTTAAACATGTGTGAATGAAACCAAACACAACTCCAGATATGTTTGTGATGAGGAAACAACATTAGAACATAAATCAGAAAACAGAGTAATATGGGCCCTTTAATATTTGAATGAAAACCTTTGCAAGATCAGACCTGACCAAAGACAGTATCAAGATTCAATAATCTCCGTTTTTCTCGTTTAGATCAGAAATAGAAGAACTTAATTTATGGACCTGTAACCATTTCTGAGATCATTTACTGAAGGACTCCTAATTTAGAATTTTGCATCATCCATCACCACAGTCAGACACTAATTCTCAGTTTTATTCTCATTTTCACCGGACTCATACATGTGAATGACAGACTGCATTCACTGGACTGTAATAGGAGCAGCATTAGCATTTAGCATTAGTGTTTGTCCTTGGGGTTAGCGGCACTGTATTTCGCACTGGTGAACCGTACACTCATGTTCATGTTATAAAGATCAATGTACAGAGACCAGACTTTGATGGTTTTCTGTTCAACCATTAACAACTAAACCAGATTTTACATTCACTGCATATTCGAGGCCACAGTGGGTTTTAAACTAGGATAAAAGGACCAGACCAGACCAGTGTAGGGGATGTTTTTTCTGGTCATACTCCAAAGTCTCTTGTTCAAATGTCTTTAAATGTAGTTAAGGGTAGGAGGGTTAAAGCAGACCTATTATGCAAGAGCTTTTCACCATTGTTTTCCTTTGAATGAAGCCGTATTTGGAGTGATTTGTGCATGTTTGATCGCTTATTTTCAAGACATTTTGCAACATTTTGCAGATCAGTTTCTGTTTTCAGCGCCTCCAGTATACACCCACTGGTCTGTACTTACTTTGTTTTACGATTTTATTTTCTTAATGAAACGAAATAAATGAAAAAAATTCAGCAGCTGTGCGATGTACAGCGATCCATCAGAGGTGCAGACTCTTTGTTGTGACGACGTCAGCTCCAATTGGGCACTGCAGTTTTCTAACGCGAAAGTCAAAGGACTTGTTTCTTTTATTAAGTCGTTTTAGATGAATATTGTGATTTAAATGTCCATTAATTAGAGCTATATAGCTGACACAAGCACAATTTTTTTTTTTCAGTAATCTGTCCCTTATTGGAAAGGTTACCACACTGTTAATTTTTTATTTTGACCATGTAACTTGGGACTTTAACAGGACCAAAAAATAGAGTGAAATAGAAGCTTTTTGTTTGTATTGCCCTGAAAAACATGCATCCTACTGTGAAGGGGCTTGCATCTTCACAAACCTGACTCCCAGAATCTCCTCTCTCTTGTCTCCAAGGAAATGTTGTTCATTTGGGAATAATTTCCAAGTAGGGCATAAAACTCTGAATTTACTGGTTATTATGGTATTAGACCTGTTTATGAGACTACTGTTTAAGACCTGATATAGACCTCATTTAGACCTGGTTTAGTCCCGGTTCAACATGGTTTAGTCCTGGTTTAATTGTGGTGTAGTTTGTCTTAATCTTCCACTTCAAACCACAATATTATATTTACTTGTTCTACAAAGTTTGCGAATCACTGCTCCTGACCCTGTCTCTTTCTCTGCTCTATTTTCTGTTCTGTTTTTGGATCAGGGGACAAAGTGTGCCTCACATGTATTACCCACAATTCACAGTGCATACAGCTTTTTCTCTGTTTAAGTTACTTTTATTGACTTAAGATTAAAAACAGGTCAAATGTAAACCAGCTGATAGGGCTGAACATTATTGGAAAAGATTGTAATAAATATGTGATATGACTGTTAAGTACTGTGATATCTATAGTATTACGATATTTTATATTTTTGACACAATATTTTCAGTTTATGTGTACATGCCTTTTTTTTTACATTACAATCAATTCAATTCCAATTCAAAAATAAAAAATAACAAAACCTAAAGCCACACATGTAACTTTTTAGCCAAATAATTAACTAAAGTAAAGCATTTCATTTTGGTTTAAAAATCATTAAAAAGATTGGGACTACTGGTTAAAAAAGCAACAAATACAGTGTTTTAAACTCCACACACCTTCACTAGAGTCATTTGGATGATTTCAACTCTGGAATTTTCCATCTCTACTGAACTAAAGGTCAAATGTAGTTGCTAACTTGAAAATATAAAAAAATAACTCCAGGCATGTTTTTGATGAGGAAACAACATTCTAAATGACTCGTAGTATAGGATCTTTAAAGTGCTTTAAAAATGGTGGTTATAGAAGTGGTCGTATGAGGCTTTCTTAGATAATCATTTCAGTTTTAGTGTCATCAAACAGAGCTATATTTGGCTGTGCTTTGTTGTTCTCTCCAGACACCGTCCTTTCATGCTCAAGTAACTCTTCATTAATTATTTAGTTTGAAAACAAGTGACAGACAAAAGCCAGTTTGGTTATTTAAAATTCACTGTCTCATAACCGCATACCTCTGTGTAATTGTAAGCGATATCTTCTTTCTATGCTTCACTTTTGTTTAGGGTTTTCTTAACGCTGCAGGCTCTGTCTTTAAGTCTAATTTCATTGATGGTAATGCAATTCTAGTAATACAGCATTTGATAGCTGGTTATAAACAGCAGTGCATAAATCATGTTTAAATCTGCTGCCGTGTTCTTTGTCTCAATAAAAATAAAGATGTCAAAATATGAAAATTCACCGAAGGCCAATTACCAGTTCCCTCACAGCACAGCAATCAATACAGAATAAATATTTAAAGGGTGAGTGAAAAAGATTCCAACAAACACAAATATGAATGCATTTATCAAAGTAATAGAAAATGACTGAAATAAATATTGCAAAAGGATTGATTCACAAAGTTTATTCACTTTGTAATCTAACTTTTTGGTTGGGGGTCCGTCACCTGCTTGTTTCTATGGATATGTCATTGCTTTGCCTGGAATGTTCCACAGTATTTAGACATTAAACAGCTCTACTTCACATTTATTCAATTACAGGTGGTTTTATAACAAGAAAAACAGGCATTCTGACTGTGAGTGGGGTTGCCTCTCCACAGATCTGGCCTGTAACTTGTTCTGATTTGGTCTCCATGAAGATAGAAAGGTTTAATACTATACTGTGAAACATTCCAGACAAAGCAATAACAGACAAGCTTTTGACAGACCCTCCACTGGAAAAATTATCGGATGATTTCAGCTCTGGAATTTCCAATCTCTACTGAACAAAAAGCGTAGCTGTTAACTTAAACTACCACTACTGCATGACATCACAAAGTGCAACAGAGCATTTTGAGCTTTGAAGATGCAGACAGACTGATAATGCAACTGCTCAAACAAGTGTAAATGAAACAAAACAAAACTCTGGGTATGTTTTTGATGAGATAAAACTTTTAACATGGCTTAAAGCTCACAAGAGTCAATTTCGTGTAAAATAGGACCTTTAAACAAAAAAGCATGAACTACAATATGGCGATTTAACCAAAATAGCAGATTGTCACAGGGATGAGATCATGATTGGATCTCCCAAAGCTACTATTTACTATGTATTTATTGTGTGAAAGCAGAATATTGAAAGATGTTCACTCACAGAAACATTTAAAAGTACTTTACAAACAAACGTAACACCATTCTGATAGATAGGGAGCTGTTTGGCAGTAGCTTACAGCGTAATATTGACATCTTATCAAACTGATTTCCAATAAAAATGGATGGCCTCTTTGACCACATCCACCCACGACAGTCTGTACAAAGAACTATGCATCACTCTCACTGCACCATCCTTTTGAGTCTGGAAATGTGGTATTTTAACAGTGTAAATTATGGAATTATTAATCAGAAAGTGGTTCTTGTGCACAATGTATATAGTACATCAGTTGACATGATTCATAATGTTTACAATCTGGATTTGTATTGTAACCTGTTTATTTATTGACCTGTTGAGTTGAGTTGAGGTTTTTCTGACTTGTTTCTTTACTCCTCATTTTCAGAACAAACAATTCTGTAATGTTCTGTTACCACTCAAGAAATCTTGGTTCTCTTGGTAAATAATCTAAAATCAATGAATATTCTGAGGATAATAGGGCTCACATAAGTATCGATACTCAGATACTAACTTTTCTAGTACTAAAACTAGATACTCATATCAAAAGTACTGATACTGAAAATATCCTATCCTAATAATCCTGAATTGTCCTGATGTAAAAAGAGTGTTTTCTGTTATCAGTATCATATATATAATAGTACTAGCTCATATGTATATTCCTGTTGTATGCATTTTTATCCTGATTTCTTTCTGGTTGGATGTTAAACTGCATTTTGTTCATGTACAAATGTAGTGATGATAAAGTTGACTCAAATGGTTTTGAGCCTAAAGCCAGCACCTTCTCTGTGAACTATCTGTAGGAAACATTTCATCTTGTCTCATTGAGGCCCATGTCATCTCTCTTCTGTAAAAGCACTTATATTGATTTATTTATCTCTCCTTCTGTTCTGTTCTGCCTCAGGGCGTCTGCGTCCGTCTCAACCCCTGGTCCTGTAGGTCTTCTCTGATTGGACAAACACTCCCTCCCCCTCTCCTCCCTGAAGACCACCATGACCCAGGAGGGGCAGGCTCTGCCCTCTCCCACCCCGCCCGAGAGCCCCTCAGAGTGGGACACAACCACCACGGAGCTCCCTAACACAGACACAGAACCAGGAGAGAGGGATGGAGCAGAGGTGAGAGAGGAAGTGAAGGAGGACAGGAGAGAGGGATGTGCAGACGGAGGAGAGACAGAGGACGGGACGAGAGAGAGAAGAGATGTAAATTCGACAGGACACCAGCAGAAAGAGGAGGAAGAGGAGCGAGCAGAAGAAGCAGAGGGAGAGAGAGAGGAGGCAGAGGGAGAGAAAGAGGAGATGGCTCCAACTACAGAGGAAGACCTGACGCAACGCAATGACAGGTCAGTGTTTTATGTCTTTACAGTGAATCTTTAACTTATTACAGCTCCTTTTTTCACTACACTACTAGTATTTCCAGTCACCAAGATGAACGAATGAATACTGCAACGTAAAGTATGTTTGGGTGTAGAAAAAAAGACTATATAAATCAAAAGCATTATTATTATTATGACAGTGCAGTTCTGTAGTCCTCATAAACAACAGAGACATCATTAAAAGTGACTGCAGTGACATTTGAGCCTGTGTCATCTGACTACACGATCGAATCAACTTCATTTAGAGTCCTTTACCACAAACACAAAGAT
This sequence comes from Taenioides sp. WSHXM2023, assembly GCA_029959045.1. Classification (NCBI taxonomy): domain Eukaryota; kingdom Metazoa; phylum Chordata; class Actinopteri; order Gobiiformes; family Gobiidae; genus Taenioides; species Taenioides sp. WSHXM2023. Next base: position 26,045,632 of record CM057100.1, read on the forward strand.
GAACAAAGTGCTTCCGAGATGAAATTTAAATTTGCTTTTTTAGATAGATGTAATTAAATAAATGTAAAGTAGAGCTATTTAATACATATATGACATACCTATAAAAACAAGGAGCTAACGATATAAAAATAATGTTGGTCAGCTCATTACTACTATAATGCCTGACCTATGGATGCAATAAGTTTAATAAATTTTAAAGGTGCATTGTGTAACTTTTCTGGCAGAGAGTCCTTCTTGTTTCTATGGAAGTATGATATTAAACAGGTCTACCTTACATTTATTCCATTACAGGTGATTTTATAACTCAAAAATACCTAGAAAGCATGCATTCTGACTGTGAACGGGGTCGCCTCTACACAGATCTGATCTGTAACTTGGTCTGGTTTGGTCCCCATGAAGATAGTAGTTTTAATACCATACTGTGAAACATTCCAGAGAAAGCAATAACATCTCCTTGGAGAAAAGCATTTGACGGACCCTCCACTATGCACCTTTAATAGAAAATCATCACGTCTTTGTGGCTAATCAGAAACTCCTATGATGTGATGAGTATGTGAGTATAATCTAATAACATTAACCGCCGAATAATCCAAATACTTGAATGGTTCTGAGGTCTTGCAGTGCAGTTGGGCCTGTATATAATTAGCCTAATACTTCCCTTGTTAAAATGAAAACAGCTACAAATTGAGACGATTGCTTTGACATTTCCACCGCCGCGAGATTCCACTGAAATCATTTTGCGCTGAGAAAAAGGCAAATGGCCCCAGATTTGGTTAGTGGCTAAAAACATACTTTGTGATATGATGAAAGGCTTTAGACTGTGGATATGAGGTGAGAAAATGAAGTAAGCAGAATAATGCAGTGAATAGTAGGGCTGCACGGTATTTGAAAATTTATTCAATTACAAAATTTATGTGATATGGCTGTTAAGAACTGTGGTATCGATATTATTGAGATATTTTTATGTACTTCTTGACTCAATGATTTCTGTTATAATAAAACCAAAAAATAAATAAAAATAATACATGCTTTAAAGAGGGGGTATTTAAACTTTTGACCATGTCATAACTTTGTTTCCTTATCAAAAACATGCAGGATACAAAACTGTACATAACAACTTCACATAAAGCACCAAAAACTGAAGTGAAACGTATTCAACATTTTAATACGTTGTTTTTGGCTAATATAGGATTTGCATAACAATAAAAGGTAACATGGTGATGGCAAAAGGAGAAATTTGACAAATTTTGTCAACTGGACAAAAATTTGAATACGTTTCGCAGCTCATCCAAGCTGCTTCTTCAGTTCTGGTCAGATGCTGGTGGACACTGCTTTATATCTGCCTGAAGGGAGGAGCTAATTACAATGAAATTACTCTGAGACAACACATCTATTTGTTTACAGTTTCTGTTAATTAAGTGGGTCTATTCAATATGGTGTGGGAGTGGGGGTGTAGTTAGCAGAACCATTCAGGGCCATAATTGGTGTTTTCACATCTCTGGACCTGACCTGGTTTGTTTTGATTTAGGTTTGAGGATAGAGTTATAGATGGGAGACAAATGATGTCTGAGACCTCCATTTCTGTTCAAGGAAGGATTCTCTTTCTTGACAAAAATAGCCTCTTTAACTCCCCTCTCAAACCAGTTCTTTTCTCTGGCCAAGATCTGGACCTCGCTGTCCTCAAAGGAGTGGCCTGTGGCTTTTAGGTGGAGATGTACGGCAGATTGAGGTCCACTCTGGCTCTCCCGTCTGTGGCTGTTTTGTTTCTCCAGTGTAGCGCTCACTGCAGTCTTCACTACACTGAATGGAGTGGACCACATTGCTTTGTTTGTGGCTCGGTGTTTTGTCCTTAGGATGGACCAGTTTTTGTCTTAAAGTGTTCGTGGGTTTGAAATAGACTGGGATTTCATGTTGTCTGAAGATCCTCTGTAGTTTTTCGGAAACGCCAGCCAGGTAAGGAATAGTTACACCCCTTCTCCTGGGCTCTGGTTCTCTGTTGTCCTGTTTCTTTGTTCTCTTCGTTTTATTGAAAGCCCATTTAGGATATCCACAAACGGAAAGGGCTTTCTCCACGTGTTGTTCTTCTTTCTCTTTTCCCTCTGCGCTTGTAGGAACCACTTGGGCCCTGTGTTGTAATGTCTGAATGACTCCCAGTTTGTGCTGCAGTGGGTGGTGTGAATCAAAAAGTAGCATGGTGATCTAAATATGTTATGTCTTAGCAGTTAATACCCCATTGAAGTAAAATACCCTCTTTAATAAAATCAGCTTTATTTATTTAACATATTACTTTTAAAAAACAGTACATTTTGCCAGATGGAGAGCATTGGTGTTAGTCCATCTCAAAAAATTTGAATATCATGAAAAAGTTCTATATATTTTTTCTCTCATTTCCGAAAGCCAAACCCATATACTAGTACTATGTTGTGATATCGATTATTGCGTTAATCAGTATTGCAATATTGATACTTTTGCGATATATTTTTAAGGAATAGGCTTTTTGTTGGGTTTATCCGTTCACCAGTGCATTACAGTAGCAGTATATTCTCTTATTAAAATGAGTGGGACTGCAGTGGTGTGACACGCAGCAGTTATGCGCTTTTGAGTCTGTACTGAATCCGACAGCACCTTTTCATCTGCCTTCAGTTGTCAGAGAGACCATTCAAGCTGAAATACATCTCTATATATACGCACGCTTCATCTGGAGACTGTTAAAGTGAATGTAAATGACACAAAGGGAATGATGCTGTGTAAAAAGGCCGAGGAGGATTCAAAGTGTTTTCTATGAGGCCCACGTGTCATAAAGATACAGTATGGAAGTGCATTAGAATATAACTGTGAGAGACTTTGACTGTAAAAGATAGCCGCCAGGGCAGGAGGGAGCCGAGCAGTTCATGACCATGCTATAAGCCTCCCATTAAATATTGTCTCTCTATTTACATATTTGACCAAACATGTTCAAAAGCTCAGTTGACAAACGTAATGATGGTAAACTGTCGCATTTTATATAGCACCTTTCCACCTTCAAGGCACTCGAAGTGCTTTACATCAAGGAACCACTCGCCCATTCACACACACATTCATACACCAAGGATACAACAACAGCTTTCATCTGTGGGAGCTGGAACTGCACCGCCAACCTGTGGGTCAGTGGATCTGAGCGCTCAACCACTGATGTTTTATGTCGATTGGGTCAGTGGACAAACACTCAACTCAGCTACTGTCCCCCACAGTGACTTAAACGTGCACAGTGTGGCTGTTCTGATGGGGAGGAGGTCCACCACTGCTTTGCCTGTAATGTTCCACAGTATGGCATTAAACCTAACTAGCTTGCATTTATTTTCAAAGCAAACTAAACCTTCAGAAACATACTGTGAGCATTACATCAAGTCTATACAGTTTGTTGGAATAAAACATAACAAATGAACTTTCTAACAGCTTCTATTTAGTTTGTTTAACTTTATGATTGTTTGAGTCTTATTGATAATGTCTTTAAACTCTGCCCCTGTATCTCTCACTCATGTCTTTTTGTTTGTTGACACAGACTGGCCAATGGCATCGGAGAGGATGAAGATGATGCAGAGGAGGATGGGGCGGCAGAGGAGCAGAGGGGAAACCTGGACACTTTCAGCTCCAACTTTGAGTCCACAGTGGAGCAGGCTGAAACGGAAGTACAGGACGAAGAGGAGGAAGAGGAGGAGGAGGGGGGGGTCCCAGAGGAGCGCGACGGCCCCGAAAACCAGGACACCTTCAGCTCTGCGTTTGAACAGATCGTAGAGCAGGTGGAGACGCAAGCAGAGGATGAGGAGGAGGGAGAGGAGGAGGAAGAACAGATTAAAGTGGACATTCTGAAGGACGGTTTTAGCTCTACCTTCGAGAGGATCATGGAGTCCGCTCTTCTCCGAGGCGGGACGTGCTACAGCAGCTTGGACTCTCTCGATGTCCTTTCTCTCACAGATGAAACGGACAGCTGCGTGAGTTTCGACGCGCCACTGACTCCGCTTATCCAGCAGAGAGCGCTAATGCAGTGCCCCGAGCCGCTGGAGCTGGAGCTGGCCACTGTGCAGGAGCAGGAGGGGGGCACGGAGGGGGATGAGGGGAGGGAGGGGGAGGAGGAGGGGGCGGTGAGGGGGTCCCCGCTGAGGACCACCATCCCAGGGAGCAGGTCAGAGTTCGTCCTGAGTCAGCCAGGGAGATGGGCCATTCCCAACGGATACCACACAGAGGAGGCTGGAGCGATGCTGGGGGCGATGCACAACTCTGTCAGGTAAGAGCAGTGGCTATACAAACTCACTATTTACCTTATTCTACCCCGCCCACTTTTGTCTCTAAATGCTCCTAAACCGCACTTTCATGTGGTGGCACTTCCAGTTAAACGGGAATCATGTCAATGGACAATTTGAGAAAGGTTTTGCCGATTAAATATGACATAAAGTTGGTTAATTTGTGTAAAATGTTCAGTTTTCATGTGCGTCAGCACTGCATCAATTCTGTGGGAGGATCTAAAATGGCTTTATAGTCCGTATTGAACTTATTTGCTGCTGTTATTTGCAGCCCCATATTAAATAATACAACCCTAATGATGATGACAGCACCCACTTCCGGAATAAGGTGAATAGTGTATCCTCTGTGCTTATCATGTCAACTGTCAACAATCACTGCATTTTTGACTTTTCATGCAATCATTTAAATAATAATTATAGATCGACCAATGAGGGTTTTTTTCATGGCCGATGCTGATACCAATTGTCTAGAATGTAATGAAACTGATGGCCGATAAGCTCTGCCGATATTTTTCGGATGATATTTTTGGGACAATTTTGATTATTTTCTCCAAATTATGTAATTTTAATTTACTACGAAATCACACCAAACCCTTTTTTTTTCTACCACAAACCTATAAGAGAGCTGTGTAGTCACATTTTGTGCAGCTATCTCTTCTTATTAAAGTGTTAATTAAAGGTGCATTGTGTAACTTTTCTGGAGAGGCTCCACAACCTGTTTGTCTCCATAGAGATGTTAATGCTTTGGTTTAAATTGTCCACAGTATGGCATTAAAATAATCTGTCTAGTATTTATTCAACTACAGATGTTATTCATTGCTCCAAAACATCTTAAAAAACATTCATTCTTACTGTGAGTGGGGTCGCCTCTCCACAAATCTAACCTGTAATTTGGCTTGCAAGTCTCCATGGAGATTCTTAAGTTTATGTCCATACTGTGGAACATTTTGGGCACCTCTCCATGGAGACAAGCAGGTGATGGACCCTCCACTGGACGAGTTACACAGTGCACCTTCAAGTCTTTGTGTGTGTGTTTTTTTATGCAGCAGATTGACCAAAACAAAATATCGGCTTATGCTGGAGATTGAAGGCCGATAGCTGATACTCTAAAAAGTCCAAATATCGGCCCAATATATCTGTCAATCTCTAATAATAATTTTACCATGGCTCATTTGTGCTGATTGAGATGATTTTGATATTTGTGATCATTTTAATTCCATGTGAAAATGTTTATCAAATCAGCATTTTAACAGCAAATCAACCTGAAAATGACCAACATTATAATAGAAGTGACTGTTTAACTGAGAGGCCTCCCCTGTAGTGGCCATTTGCATTATTTTTATTTTTGAAACACGGTTTCACAGCATTTTTCATCTCTACATGTATGACCCAGACTTTGCATTTTTTATAATCAAAAGCAAGTATAGAGTAGTGGGCGGAGATAGGGGGAAAGTGAAAACTAAGATTTTCCAACCATTCAAGCCTCAAATGTAGGACAATACAGGATGAAGATAATGATGAGGGAATTTCATTATAACAGCTCATTAAAGTTAATGAAGCATTCATAGACTATTTGAGACCAATATCATACATTTTGAACTGCAGTTATGAATACTAAGTAGAGAATGTAAGTCTTGGAGGTGGAGTAGTTTGGTTATAAGCTTCAACTCTCTTCAAATCTTAACACTCAACCATATATTAAAGGTCCTATATTACACAACATTTATTCTTGTGATTTTTAAGCCGTGTTATACCATTTTACCATGTTGTTACATCTTCAAAAATATCTGGAGTTGTGTTTTGTTTCATTCACACGTTTGAGTAACCCTTTATTATTAGTCTGTCTACATCTCCAAAGCTCAAAATGCTCTGTTCCACCTTATGATGTAACAAGGTGGAACAAAATATTTTCTGTTTAAGAGAAGAACTCAAAAACAACAAACAAAACACAACTCCAGGTGTGTTTGTGATGAGGAAACAACATTAGAACAGAAGTTTAATTTGGGACCTTTAAGATATGGGATATAGGTTCTTGATAAATATTCTTTATTTTGAAGTGAGTTATGCTAGTTTGTCAGAGCTATACAGTTGTGGTCCTGCGTTCCATCACCAAAATACCTACACATTGTTCTGTGCTGAAGTTAATTTTGGTAGTATGCGAAATACAATACACTTTTTCCCTGCAAACATTGTAATTTCACAAGTGAGTGGTTTGAAACTCAAATATAGATTCTATGTGTCTGCCATTACAACATAAACAAAGCAGACCTATATACTCTGTCTTGTGTTATTTTTGGGTTAGTTTAAATTCAGACTGTACCAAGAATGTCCCCATGTGGTGCTCTGGCTCTGTAAGCTGCAGTGTGCTTGATTCTGTAGATGCCTGTGCCTGGGTTTAAACAGCAGGAGGTGAGGAGAGAGCCGGAGCTACGGGAACAAAAGGGATGAGAGGAGGATGGCATTTGAAAAGAGATAAAATCTCCTATATGTCCTCGTGTGTGTAGCTCAGACTGTACAGAAACACTGCTTAAAGAGAATGTGTGCGTTTTATGTTATATACAAAGAAACAGTATAATCTTAGTATAGCTATTATGGATGTTTGCATCAATTTACTTGAGTTTTGGCTTAATAAACTGTATAAATTATAATGTTTAAACATATTAACTCCATCTGAGGATAAAGATAGTTAATTAGAGGTTGTTGGAACTAAGAAACACAATTGTAAATGAGGCACTGGACGGTCAAAGTGAAGCTTTTGAAGAATTTTATGTTCAATGGATTAAAGTTTTTGAAAATTCAATTAATAATAATGCATTGGATTTATAAAGCCTTTTAAGACACCCAAAGTACTTTATATAGTGCATTACTGATTTACTCCACACTCTGTGGTTGTAAGCTACTATTGTAGCCACAGCTGCCCTGGGGCAGGCTGATAGAAGCAAGGCTGTCATTAGCCCCTCCGACCAGCACCAATCATTTAAACACACACCACTTTCTTACTGGGTGAAGTGTCTTGCCTAAGGACACAACAGCAGTTTTTGTCACTGGCGCCCCACTGTGGCATCTGGTGTTCTCAGTGTCTCACATCCAAGTACTACCCAGGCCCGGCCCTGCTGAGCTCCTGAGATCAGACGAGATCAGGCTTTGACAAGGAGGTTTGGTCGCATAAACCAGATCCATGCCAAATGTCTTCAGTAAACACAGAATAGCTTTAGTTTGTGGAGTGGCATCAGCAGAGAGGCAGACCAAACATCTCCAGACAGTACATATATTTTAACCAGAGAAACACTGCAGAGGGAAAATAATACATTTCACTGGGGGTAGTTTGAATATTTTGGGAGGTGAGAATCTGCTACTGCACAGCTGAACGGGACAGTGTGTTTAGTGTGAATTCAACTCTCACACCTCACCTCACATGTACACAGAAACAGCACCAAGTAAACAATAAGAGACTGTGTTTGTTTTAATAGACTCTGAGGAGCTGTTAAATCGGTGTTTAAGGCTTAACCATGAATCAGCTCATTCCTCTGTTAGTGCTAACAAACACAATATAACAGACCTGTGCAGAGAAGACTTACCAAAAAAGGACAATCCTAAAATGAAATTCAATCCATATTTTTGTGGTATAACAGGTAGGCATTGCTGCGTATGTGTAAAATTAAGTTCTGGCCATTTGTTTAAGTGATAAGTGAAGTTTGGCTCCTTTGCTAGCATATCAAACCAAGTATGAGCATCTAAACCCAGATATTAATTGATAAATCTTGCATGGACAGTAGAAACTCATTTGAAAAAGTATTGATTACTAGAAAACTATACTCTGTTCAGTTTATTATTTGCCATTTGCTGTATAAAAAACATATTAGAAAGAGGGTGCGAGAAGCCCAGCGTGCACAGCATTCATTCATCCATTCAAACAGACAAAATTAAAACATATTAAAAGACAAACCACATAATAAACATGAGTCAAAGACACCATTAATTAATAATTTAGCCATAAGATGTATGGCCATACCAGCTTGTCCAAGCCTGATCCCGTCAGATCTCAGGAGCTCAGCAGGGACGGGCCTGGTCTGTACTTGGATGGGAGATCGCCTGTGGCAAAAACTGTCGTTGTGTCCTCAGGCAAGGCACTTCACCCACATTACCTAAGAAAGTGGTGTGTCCATCAGTCTGCCCCAGGGCAGCTGTGGCTACAATAGTAGATTACCACCACCGGGTATGGAGTGAATGAACAATGATCTGTAAAGCGTCTTTGTGACATATGTCTGTGAAAAGCACTATATAAATAAAAACTTACTTTCATCTGTGAATAGGTTTGGGCTTCATCTTTACATCAGAACTGGAATAAGACCACAGGTTAGGAGAAAAGAAAGTACTATTTTTTGTCAGTGAAAATATGTTTCTGTGGTAGCAAAATCCATATCGAAAGCAGAGTATCGAAGGTAAGCTTGAAATTTTTATGTTGTGATAAGACTATAAAAATATAATGCTCCACTGTTTATAGTGACAGTTTCAACAAGATAGTTTTTATATAATGCAATGTGCAGCTGTTGAAATTGACATCAAACTGGAAGTCTATAGCAGAAATTCAGAACTTGCAGTTAAAAAAAAATGTTCAGTGGACACTGCAATTCTGTTTTGAACCACTGTTTTACTCTTAAGAACATTCAATTTCTTCTTTAACATATCAGTTACAGATTAGTGTTGTCATGCAACAAAAATTTCAAACTCCATTTCGATCCTAAGGAATAGACCAGATACTCAATACCAATTCCACAATAATAAAAAAAAAACACTCTTTATTTATATGTGTGTAATCCCTCAGTGGACCAGGTAGGGTCCATAGTGGTCCATGGGCGTATACTAGTCTATGTGCTCTTATACTTGTTCTGATACAGCTCAACATCATTCTAAAGACATTCAGGAAAGGTTCATTTCTGTCCTGCGAATGTGACTTTTTTAGTATCGATACCTGCTCAAATCTAATCTAGTTCTGATACTAGTTTTAGTATCGATTAGTATCTGATTTTCATAATTTTGACAGCCCAACTACAGATGTTGTGAGTTTGTACAGAGTTGTATAGAGGAACCATATGGAACAGTGGTGTGTACTCTTATGGGCCCACCTCCATCTCTGGATACTGTCTACCCACAATGCCTCTGGTCTGGCCTCCTGCGCTGTGTCTCTGTGGTAACAAACCTGGGAATGTCAAATAGTCGATGCTCGCTGCGGTTATTTGAACTAAAGAGGCTCCATTGACTTATATGAGCTGTATTTAGAGACTTTATGTTGTCCTCTGCATTTGTCCAGGACCCATCTCTAGATCTTGGGTTAGATCTTGGTCAGGACTCAGGAGTGTCTAGTTGGCGGTTTAGCCTATTGTACCCAGACACAGCGAGAACATACAAACTCCTAAAACGACCTAAAAGTAAGGTCCCACCATGCCCGGGAATCGAACCTAGGACCTTCTTGCTGTGAGGCGAGAGTTCATGCCAAAGGGTATCCAAATATTCAAATTCTCAAACAATAAAGCTGACAATGTTTTGCTTTTTTAAAGGTTCTATATTATGCAAAATTGACTCTTGTGAGCTTTAAGACATTTTACAATGTTGTTGCCTCCTCAAAAACAGACCTGGAGTTGTGTTTTGTTTCATTCATGTTTGCGTAATCCTGCATTATTAGTCTGTCTATGTCTCCAAAGCTCAGAATGCTCTGTTCCACCTTGTGATGTCACAAAGTGATAGTTTTCAAGTTAGTAGCTTCCTTTTACCTTTAGTTTACTAGAGATCGGCAATTCCAGGGCTAAATCATCCAAATGATTCTAGTGTATGTGCAGTTTAAAAACACAGTGGAGTCCGACATCTGTTTGTCACGACGGGGATGTTATTGCTTTGCTGTAGAAGATCTCACAATATGCCATTAAAAGTATCTCTCTTCATGGAGACAAGTAGGTGATGTCACTTATAGGCCAAGTTGAGGGTCAGATCTGTGGAGAGGTGACCCCACTCACAAAGAGAATGCATGTTTTTCAAGGTATTTTAAGCTATGGAAAAAAAAAAAAAAAAAAAACGTAGTTGAAAAGCATACTGAGGAACATTCTCAGCAAAGCAATAACTCCATAGTGACAAGCTACAGGCATAGTTTAAAATGTTACCAAGGCCAAATCAACACAAAATACAGCTTACATTTTTGATTAGACTTTCTTTTTAAAGGCACATCATCTCACCATAACTTCTCAGCCTGGCCTGATTTCAAGTCTAGACATCTGCAAAACAACTGAACTATTTCTTGGACAGATTTATTGATTTACGAGTGGTGATTTGAACAGTCAGTGATGTGTGCATTTCCGTTGGTGGTGGGTTGCACCACCAGATGATGTCTTTGAGCACGGTTGGACTTCCTGCCCCCACACTGGTCTGTCTGAGGGGGGGGTTATAGAGCTGTGTTGTTCGAGAGATGACGTCATTGTGCTGAGAGGGTCTGCAGACTTGAGCTGAGAAGAGTCGGGAGGAGAGGCAGTGATCGGACGCACTAGAGACAGACATGAGAGCCCCGGAGAGGAGAGGAGAGGGCACATCTGCCGTTTCAAAAAGAGGAATTTACACTGGCTTACACATGATGGATCAGACTGTTTATTATGATGGGGCAAGATTCAATGATTTTATTTGTTCTATGTTTAAATAAAAGACACCAAACAATATTTTTTTTGAAAACCACCTCCTTCTCTCGCTCTATTTTTCTCTCTCCCTCCCGCTCTCTCTCTCTTACTTTCAGTAGACCATCCCCACTCTCCAATTCTCTTTATCTCTTTCTTTCTCTCTCCCTCTCTCTTTGAGTCTGTCTCTGCTCCAGACTCTATTCATTCCACCACTTTATAGTGTTATCTGTCTTCATCTCATCTCCTGTCGCCTGCTGCCATCTCCTCACTCTCTCTCTCTGTCTAACTCTGCCCCCCTTCCCTCTCTCTCTCCACCCCTCTCTTATCTGTCCGTTCTTTCACCCGTGTCTGCTTGAAGAATTGGCACAGTCATGTATTTTGGGCGCCTTGGGCTTTTCAGACATCCAGTGTGTTTTCACCTTTTTAAAATAAAATATAAACCTGCCTTACTGCCTTACCTGCATCTCCACAAACCTGACCCTTATTTGGCCTGGAATAAGGCCTCCCTCTGCTCACCTCATAGAAATGTTGTTCCTTTGGCTATAATCTTCCACAGTATGACAGTAAATGTATTTATCTCCATGAAGAGTTTGGTTTTGACTTGCTTTTTCTATGGAATCATGCAGGTGACTTTCCACCTCCAGAAAGTGTCACTTTAAACACATTATACCCACTGTTTAGCAAAAATAGAGACAGACTTGTAGAAACATTTTAAGTTATATACAACTATTTAAACTGCAGTTTTGTTTGAATTTGTTGTGATCTTGTACTCCTTGTAGGGTTAGAGTTAGACTAACCTTTGACCACAAGGCGTCAGTAAAGGAGCATTTACCTTCATAAACAGTCCTTTTAGTTGATATTGTGAAGCATTATAGCTCTAAATAAGAAGAAACCATTGTTCTAAAATAATTCATCAGATTAGATTTAGTTTTGAGTCAATGTTTTATCATTGGGACTCAGATGTTACAGTTGGAGCTGTCTCAGAGTGTGCTGTGTCTGAGTCATGTTCGCCTTACTCACTGTTTCTTGTGCAGATTCTGTGGCACACGGGCGTCCTTCTGCTCGCTGTCTGCGCCAACGCGGAGCTCAGAGGCACATATGCTCCTGCCCATGTCTGTCGAGTTTATCACCAAGAGAGCTGTTTCACTTTTTTACATACCTGGAGTTTGTACAGACGTTTGTACAGATCTTAACTACAGGGTTAGCGTATGCAGAATAAGACAGGAGATGTTGTTTTTGGTGGAAATTATGATGTTTCAAAAATGTCAGCATTTGCGATTTGCTTGTTGTGTCCATTTGAAGGTCCTCTATTACACAAAATGGACTCTTGTGAGCTTTAAGCCATGTTATAATGTTGTTACCTCATCAAAAACAGACCTGGAGTTGTGTTTTGTGTTTGAGTAAACCTTTATTATCAGTCTGCCTGTGTTAAACATGTGTGAATGAAACAAAACACAACTCCAGGTATGTTTGTGATGAGGAAACAACATTATAACATAGATCAGGAAATTGTGCAAGTAATCCTTCACATTTGAAATACATTTTTACCACGGAAACACATGTACATGAATACCCCATAGGCATCATAATGAAACACCAGTACACAGACTCATTTGCAGTATAACATCTCTACACTACTCGATGACCTGCTTTGCTTACACGGAGACTACATATACACAAAAACTGCTGCACATTTAACATGCACGCTCCTCTCTGTGTATTCTCATGGGACTCACGCTGAGCTCCTCTGAAGATTATAAACCAGAGAGAAAATCTGAGGCGTGCAGATTAAAGGTGTTTGTGAAGGCAGCTGCTGAGGTGTGGACTCTAATCTTTAACATGAGAAAGAGACACACGGACCAGCTACAAATGTGTAAACACTACATGCATAATTTAGAACCATGTAGAATAAGGCTGGATAATGTAGAGAATATAGTCCAGGAAAATCATATTACTAGACCATTAACAATAACATATAAAAGTGTTTGAAAAATGCGTTTCAAATAATTGTTGATACTTTGGAATATTGTTAGAAGCAAATTCAAGTTTATAGGGGCTTGGTACTAGCACAGAAAGATGTTAGAGTGACATCTTGTGGCGCTTTATGGCATTGCATTCTATAACATGCAAATTGAATATAGCTCCTAATATAAGGATCATTATATCACAATTTTGTCATATAAGTAAAAACAAAGGATGCATAAACCACCAACATCTATTCTATGTTATCCTATTTCAGAAAGAAGTATGTTTTAGATCATCTTAAAATCTAAATTATTTGCTTCGGATCAACAAAAAAAGAAAGGAAAAAGGTGACATAACATTTAAATAGGGTCAGCACTTCTTTTTTCATGTAACGCTGTGGCTGATATAAAGCTTTCGTATCAGCTCTGTATAAGCTCTGTGTGGTGTGGGCTAATCTTTCCCCGGTTGAATAACACAGACGCATGAAAGACATCAGCAAAAGTGTGTGCATAATTTAGTATTAAAAACCACACACGCACACACACAAACACACGTGCACGCATGTTGGGTTTCCGTGCTTCTTGGGGACATTACATTGACTTACCTTTGTTTCCTGGAGATTGATCCTAATCTGTCTAGTCTCTACTTGCCTAACCTTAACATAACTCCGACCATAACTCCAACCTATTTTAACTGATATCCTCAATTTAAAGGGCCTATATTGCGCTATTTTCTGATCTCTGTTATAATGATAATAAAGTTGTGTTTTGTTTCATTCACACATGTTGAATTACCACATGAACCCTGCATATTCAGGCTGAGTTCTTCTCTCAAACTGAAAACACTCTACTGTGTTTCTAAACTCTTCACTAGAATCATTTGGAGGATTTCAGCTCTGGAATTGCCAATCTCTACTGAACTAAAGGTAAACGGTAGCTGTTAACCACTTGATGACATCTGTAGACAGACTAATAATAAAGGGTTACTCAAACATGTGTGAATGAAACAAAACACAACCAACTCCAGGTCTGTTTTTGAGGAGATAACAACATTATAACACGCCTAAAGGCTCACATTAGTCAATTTTGCATATATAGGACCTTTAAACCATGTTGGTGTTCTAATATTACAGATTTACATCACAGGGACCTGATTTTTGTCCCCATAAGGTAGGCAGGTCCCCATTATGTGACTATGTACAGAACTGAGTCTCCATAATGTCATAAATATGCACCCACACACACCCCTCTTCATGGATATAATTTTGTGTAGAAAAAAAAATGACTTTATAACTCCACTCAAGCTGATCCTCTCCTGGCTCCATCAGCGAAGGATACAGGCCCACAGACACCAACACAAAACGCACACTAAACACACACAAATGCGTCTTTACTCCCTGAATCATCTTTACGGGTTTATCCTGTGCTATTTTTAGCATAGATGTGTGTATATGCGCAGTTAGAGTGACTGTTTTGGCTC